>VSMD01031479.1:0-128328 GCA_008750895.1 Mirza zaza | reverse complement strand
ACAGATAAAGAAACTCTGCTTAGAGAGGTAAAAATAATTTTACCAAGGAGAAAGGACAAGTGAGCAACCTGATCAGGATTTGAACCTTGATGGTTCTGACTCCAAATAAGATTGTAACTACAATACTCCACTGCTCCTCAGATCAAGGTTAACTAACTTCTCCATTTCCACATTTTTCTGACATTTTGGGTTGACCCTTCTTCTTCATTTTGCTGTGAGCATTCCAGTATAAGCTTGCTGGTTGCTTCCTCATGACATGCATTCCTGGCATCTCCTGCTTCTATTGTAGCCTTCCCATTACACTGAGAATATTATTCTTAAGCCAGTGTATTTGTGATTTTTTCAGGTCTCATCACCTTCTCATTGAGCACGTATTGTCTTTTGAAACCCTTGTCTTGGTGTTCAAAGGTCTCTTCAATGTCACCCCAATCTACATTCCCAGTTTTGTTTTCAATGACCACTATACTCAGGATTTCCATTCCAAATTTACCATTCTCAATCCTCCCAAACGCAACATGAATCCTCCCTACCTCTGAGTCTGTTTCACACATTTATAATTCTTTTATTTAAAATTTAGTTCACCACTGCTCCGTGAAAACATTTTTGATCAACCTGGATCATGTTGACTTTTGCAGTGTCTCTTCCCAAAGTTTTATCATGTAACTCATTTTCTACTGTGACTTGTTTTACAAAATATCATTTTAAGAATATTAAGTTCCAAAATTTTGCAAACCAGACTTAGCTGCAACTCTCATGTGAACAAGGCCACCCCAAAGAGTAGAGAGCCATAGGAGTGTCCTCTTTGCAACCACTCTTCAAATTTCTTGGCCTTTGAACACTTGTTCTTTTCCTACCCCTCTGCCTCCATTTTCTTCTGTGATACTCTGTGCCTTCACCTTACCCCTACCCTACTTCACTGTATCCTATTACCTAATATTCCTATTTCTCATCTCACTCTAGCTGGTCCAAAGATGTGCCCTGGCAGTGCATGTGGAGATGAATAAGGGAAGGGAAAATCCAGGCCCTCATTCAGTTATTCCTTATCCTACACCTCTGTTATTGTATCTCTACTTCCAGGAATGATCCCTGGCCCCATCCAATTTACCTTCCCTCTTTCTCCTGACCCTGCGCTCAACTTACTTCCAGGTCACTGCACTGAACTTGTCAGTACTCTAAGCCCAAGTCTCACTTTTTTGCATTTAAGAGTATGGTGAGAATTCATCTTTAAAAATCCATGTATGATCTTGCTTTTTATCTACCATGTCTCAAAGAAAGTCAAAGAGATCAACTTTTGGTTTTGGTATTGATTGAAGTGGTGAGATGGGAAGGTGACAGCACGTGGTAAATGCTAACAATATGCCAAGCAATGTTGTAGACATTTGATAGGTATAGACTCACTCATCACTAGAGTCTGATGAAGTGGATATTATTATTCCTATTTTATAGATGCAAAAACTGAGACACAGAGGGATTAAGAAACTTGCTCCAAATTATACAGATATAATATCTATTAAGCAACAGGATAAAATATCAGACAATCTGGCTCTAAAGCCAGTCTTCAGATCCTCTGTGCTATGGCTCTATGTGCTACAACTGCCAGCAGAAAGGGAAGCAGCAAAGATTCCTATGAGGAAAGAAATGACGTTTTCCAGGGAGCTGTCTAGACAAGCAACATTCCCAAGTGTTTATATAACTTCTTACCACTCCCTGAGGGATCCATCTTTGCCCCTCCCCCTACTGAAGTCCTAGCCTTGGGCCACATGAGTTATCATTAGACCTGAGGAGGGAGCAGAGTTTCCTTTTGTGTTAAAAAAAAAAAAAAATGCTCGCAGGTGTTACCAGTAATAGGTTGAGTTCCTAATGCATTCTGGGTACATGCTTCACTTCAGGTAATTTATGGGCAAACTGAGTTTTATTATTGTGTCACACATCTATGTAAAATCACTTTGCATTCAAAACAAACTTATAAACAATAAAGTCAGCAATGCCTATGTTTCTCCCATCCCATCACACGACTCTAAACATATAGCTGATTTACTGCCCTTCCCTTAGTTCCCTTTCCTCAACCACCATTTCACAAACAGATGCCACCAGCTAGTAGGGGGTCAAGAGAGAGGCTATCCTCACCATCACAAGAAAGATGAGCAATAAATCCATGTATCTGAGATTTTGGTTTCTCCCTCGAGCTCCTGCACAGAAAACACCCCTTATTGTTGAGGTTTCACTCATGTCAATCCATCTGAACCTGCTTTCATTTAGTATCTACCATGTTCAAGACTTCTCTCCTGCAGACAAGAAGTAAAATACAGACTTCTTAGTGCAATTCTAACTGTTTTACTTCATCATTTTAGGATATAAAAGTATAAATTCATTTAAGCTATTTTCATGACCTCTTTCTCAAGCAGTTAACAAGCAATTGAGTTGTCATCTAACAACAGATATTTCGGTAAGAAAATAAAAAGATGTGAAGGGCCTTGAAACAAACAGTAGCGTAGCCACCCCTAGTTTTCAGAGAGGAAAGAGTAATTTTATTCATACATATTCATAGCAGAATAAATTATTACTTTTTTCATAAATATAGCAGTGAGAGTTAGAAAACATCAAATTACTTCTTCGAATTTGCATAAGCAAAAGATGTATAATGTAGTTCTACTCCTGAACAAAATGTCCCTTATTAATAGACTAATAGATCATATTAATGCTACCTTTATAAAAAGAAATGGACATGGACAAATTTAGCACAAATTTTCCCAATAAATAAAAAGGGCAATATAATTGTATATGTAATCATATTTTTTCATTTATTGCTGTACATGATCTTCATTTAAAGTAATCACATCATTATAATAGTGTAAGGGTTGCAGAAACATCACCTCAGAACAAATGAGATAGCTTTAATCTTCAATATATGAATAGCTCATGCACTCCCCTGCTTTGTTTTGCAATCTAACACAAACTTTTGTGGCATTTTTAGATAGATCCAAAGAAAAATCAATCTGGGATTTACTACAACTTAATTCTCTGCATAGTCTGTATTAACGGGATAGCAGGGTAAATTTGTGATTTAAAAGTCCCTGTCTGCCCTGCCAGTCTTGGTCCATGAGAAAAAAATGTACCTGACACTCTCATGTTTGGTTCTTGGACCCCAATGAATTGAACTGGCTTCCGAAATTCCTTCTGAATCAGCTTAAAATATAAATTATTTGAAAAGGAATGAAGTTATTGAACTGCATCAGTTTCCCTAATGTTATATGAGAACCCAAAGGCAAAAATTGTTCAGCAGGGTCCATAGATTGATTTATGTAAAAGATTTATTTCCCTGTTTTGACTTCAAGAGGACTTCCAAGCCGGCTGACAGCCAGAGAATATCCACGTGCTGGGGAAGCTCAGATTCTTTTATTTGACAGGCTACTTCATCAGTAAACATAGGAAACAATCGTTGCTACCAAATGTCCTTGAATGTGAATAAGCTACTTCATGGGTCAAAATTTCCCTTTTATCTATGTCTCTGAATCCCAGATTTTAACTTTTGAAGGTGCTCTTGTGAGCTCTGATTCTGTAGTTCCTATCTAGGTTGTTGATTAAAACAAAACAATACCAACTTTCCGTTCATGATAGGCTAAAAATCATTATTAAAGAAGGAAAATGGAAGGATTATTGAAACTGACACACAAATTTATTTACCATTAGCAGTTCTATGATTTGTGATAACCGGCTTAAGTATTGATCTGCAGAGTTTTTGCTGTAACAAATGAGGGAATATAATATAGTGGGAAGAAAAGAGATTTAGGAATATAACATTTTGTGGATTGTGTCATTGAGTAGCTATAGAATCTTGAACAATGTGCTTAATCTTTCCAAACCTCATCTAAGTCACCCCAAACAGTCTAGCAACACATGACTCTTCATTAGACTACAAAGGTGCATTGGCATCACTCAAAATGGTATTGATTTTTATATATTCATGGAGGGTATTTTGGCTTTACTAAGTTGACTGTATCGCCATTGGAATAAAGTCTGTTTCAGCAGAGTTTTTTCCTTAGACAAGTACACGGACACTTAGAATGGTGGTGATGGGTTCGACACAGGACAGTGTATTTATCATCAGATTTCGCAGATTCATCGCAGACTTAGTCTCTTTTACACGGATTTACTGTGCTTTGGAGACAATGTGGTGCCAAGGTCATGAGAAGAGGCTTTTCATCAGATTTCCTGCCCTTGCCATTTATTTCAGCTGTGTCACTTTCAAATTATTTGACTGCTTAAGTGATGCTCTCCTCTCTGTAGCATGGTATTGTTATCCTCTCTGTGATAACAATACCAAATTTACGTGGGCACCGTGGAGTTTAAAAATGATGATGTATATGCGGTACCTGTGTGTAACAGAGGTAGACGTCTGAAAAAGGGCAATGCGGTGTTTTATGAGTTGTCTCTTTAAAACCTCCCACCCTTTTTGGGAATTAAAACCTGCACTCCTTCCTAAGGCCAGTAATCGAAGGGGCAGAAAAATGTCCTTTGCTGTTTGTTTTCTGTTTTCTTAACCATGGGAAATGGTTCAACAGAATTGTCTGGACAAGACTGTACTCACCAAAGATAAGGTCAAGGGAAATCACCAATTATAGTTAAACACTAAGTAGCCTGAAGTCACATCATGAGACACTGGTCAGGAGCCCACTAGCTGAAAACCCCCCTTTAAAAAGCCCTGTTTTTCTACTTAAAGACAGGATGGTGGTCTTTTTTGCTGCCCTACTCATTTGCAGGCAAATTAATAAACTTCTCTTTTCATTTTCTGAAACCACTTGTCTTTGTTCTTCTTTCTCACTGATTTGGCCTTGGAGACAAGAACCAAACTTTCGGTAACACCTGTCTCTGTGTCACTTCTCCTTTCCTTTCCAATTTTTTGATGGCCAGGAGAAAGCTGTATTTGTGATAAAGTTAGTACATTAAAAAAAAAGAATCTCACTTCTGGCTACAGTCAGCACATTTTAGCACACTGCTGAGCAACACCTTCAAGAGACAGTCTGGGTCCTCCCAATTGAGTGGCTTTGTGCAAAGCTGCCCTGCTCAATTATGACTAGGACATCTAATAAAATCTAGATAACTTGATGAATTGGCCAGTAATAGTATTTGTAGGCATATGAATTTGGGGGGAAAATGCAGAAGTGATCTAAACATTATCCACCAAACATGGTATTTTATAATTTATTGTATTAAATATCTAGAAGATCTTTCTGGTAATTTGGCTTTCAGAAAGACCTCACTTTAGAAGAGGGCTAGAATTAGATGCCAAAGGTTAAAGAACAAAACACAATTTTGTGAAGGTAGAATTTTCTCCAGTGTTCTCACCCTGAACCCAGGAGGAATGAATCCCCTCCTTTTTTACCTATTCTATATATCTATAGTGCCCTGCTCAGTGTGTGCTACTCGTATTGTATACTACGCTGACTTTATTTGCATGCCTGCTGCCCTGCCAGTAGACTGCTAGCCACGTGAGGTCAGAGTCTTTTTGACTTTTGTATTCCCACAGCCTGGCATATAAAACATTTTTGGAACAAAATGAATGGATCGATAATCACAAAGTCTGTAAATGCGAGAGGCGTTATTTAGACAATTATTACCATTTAGAGTACATCGATAGCTGTGCATTAAAAGGCAAGAAGAGAGAAAGTAAACAATCAAATACTATTTCTTAGAACAAAATTTTCTCTTTTAAGAGATTAAATTCATGGGACTTGGGTATTGCTGGTCTCACTTCCTTTCTCAGCGGGTGGTCTTTGTTACCTGAGGAGCCATCAGGAATTAGTTTTACTGTCTCTGTCACTTGGCCTTTATCTGTGTCTCCTTCATTTGTCTCCATCCTCACATCCAAGGTGACAACTTGGCCATAACTAACATCCTCTTCAAGTCTCCTTGTCAATTATTTTACTCCTTTTTGTGTCAGATCTTTCCACGACAGTGTATTTGGTCTCCAAGGTTTCTTTTGTGTGAGTAGCAACTCAGGCACATTAGTTTACTGGTGAAGTATACACACCTCACAAAACAAGCAGGTTTTTTGCTAGTGTGAGACAAATAGCCTAAAGTCAGATTGAGTAAATATTTCCCATCAGTCTGGCTTGGACTCAGCTTTTTAGCAAAAAATTACAATCCTCTTCCTAGCCTCCCATTTCCCATATTCCCTTATTACATGGCATAGCATTTGATTTTCACCCTGCCTCCTCAAAAGCCTTCCATTCCAGCTGATCACACTCGGTATTCATAGGGCTCAGCTTCTGATTTAATTATTTTGATTCACTTTGTTAGAAAGGGATGGAAGTGGAGCAAGTTTTGGTAACTCACCTGGCCACAATAATAATTTTTCCAAGCAGTGGGATTCGAGCTTTTTTTCAAATGACCATCATGTATTTTAAAATGATCATAAATAATATGCCTTAAATGTGTTTTTACTTTGTTAATCATGGAAAATGGTTCTCTTATTAAATTATATTTCTTTTGCTCCTTTCCCACTCTTGAACCCCCATATTTCAATTACTTCAATCACTGCTTTGTAGAGAAATAGAAACTACCCATCAACAGCTGGACATGCTATCATTGTCACTCTCATTCATTAGTTTTATAAGGGCATCGATGACACTCTACTTCAAGAGCTATTTGATTTTAATTAAAATGATTAATTCATATTTAATCAAGTTGGCATGTTATATTAGTATTTCAAAATGTGTAATTGTTTACTCTAAGCTTAAAGCGATTTATCTGTTCAAACAAGTAACTCCCCACACCCCAGTGGATTAAAAACAACAAAGTTTATTTCTAGTTCATGTACAGTCTAACATGATCAAGAGAGATCTAAAGGGTAGAAAAAGTGAAGACGTTTTTAGACTACAGTATATTAACCTGAAAAGGAAGCTTGATTGTCTTCTATTTGACATTTGATTAATAGTTAATTACACAGCCTTTGCTACAGTAGAATTAGGCTCAACCTAAGTAAATATAATACAAACTTATTATTTTTATAAATGTTAGTATATCTAAACTACAATTATGTGTATCCTTACTGAAATTTATTCCATCTACTATTTTACTATTAGAAGAGAAGGACAGCTAGTATTCCTCCAACAGATGTATGTAGCATCTATTTTTCATGTTTCTTTCTTGAGGATATAACTTACAATTTGGAAAATGAACATTTGGTCTGTCAAAACCTGATGTGTAGAAACATTTCAACGGTCAAAATAAATTTTCTCATACTTATGGTTGGAATAGATCAAAATCTTACATTTCTATGCTCTCCAATTTAAGGATTAGAACGTGACTTATCTGGAAAGCTGTCTAGACTAGTCAATGGGTTGTTCTTGGCAATGTACGAGTGACAGCCATTCTACTCAAATGGTAACAGTGAGGGAGAGGATGTTGGCAGGAGAAATACATAATCAATAATGTGCTCACAGAATAAAATACTTTTGTGAAAATGTGGATGTAAAAGCAATGGGTGCTTATTACTGATCTTTACTCATAGCAGAAACTCCTGTGTAGATATAGATTTGAACTTGCCATCAATTTTCCATTTCAAAGTGTTGCATGGTTGGGTTCAAATCTACCATGTTGCTATTCATTTTTTTGTTTTTCTCATCTACTCTTTTTTCCCTTTGTTCTTCCTTTCCTGACTTCTTATAGATTAAACAAGTATTTTCTGGTATACATTTTTTTCTTCTCTATTGAAATTTTAACTATTCCTCTTCTATTTTAATGTTTTATGTATTTTGATGGACTTTTTAGGGATTAAAATATGCCTCCTCAATTTATCATAATCCACTGTAAAAACTTTACAAGAATATAATTCCATTTACTCCTTTGTATTGTTTATCCTATTTAGTATTTAATTTCTAAACACATTGTCATTTATTATTGCTATTTTTTCTTCAAACAGTTAATAATAGTCTTTTACAGAAACTTAAAAATATACTTTTATACTTATCTACATAGTTGAACTTCTATCTCAAAGACCCAGTAAAAATCTTATTTTCTCTGCCAATTCTCTCTGTTCATCTCACAGAAGTCCTGGTAAAGAATATTTCTTTCATAGTTGGAATAAATGATTAAACTTTGGCTTCTATGGTGGTTACATGTGGACACACACATGAAATATCTTCGTCTACTCATGAGCATTTAGCATACTGCTTTGTAGAGAGCAGTTAGGGGCTCTTAATATATATGTAGTTTCTTGATTGACATATGTTTATCTTGACAAGTTTTTCTGGATTTACCTGATACATTTTTCAAATAATATTGCTCTATCCTTTCATATTCCTTTCACCATTGCCCACAGTTTATGATCTCAACTTGGATGTGACCAAGAATGTCTCCAGGCAAGCTCCATTATATTTAACATTTCTATTTTCTTTGAATGTCTGCAATGACTATTTTATTCCCTTTCCTTTTTTTGCCATCAAATGAAATCAGCTCATATATCCAATTTTCATTGTGATTTCCATTTGCATTCAGGAACCATCCTTTCTGACTCAGTTGGCACTTATTTAAAAGATCTGCTTCAATGTGAGAAGCCTGCATGGAATCTATTCTACAAGTTAAAATGCTAACTGTTCCTTTCGTTCAATGCATGCTTTCATTATAACATTAATTCCTGTAATATATGGTACTTCATCAGGATAAAATCTAACATTTGCTTTAGCCATACTTGAACAAGTCTCAATTTTACTCTACTATGGTAAAGAAGATTTGTTTTTATTGAAATTCCAGCTAATCAGCTATATGCTTTCCTATAAATAATTGCATTATTTTTACCTCATTATTCCCACTTAATTTCAAACTCCTAAATTCTCCATCAAACTATAAAGATCCATTCAACTATGCAGTTCTTCTGTTAATCATTCCTGTGTATGTGTGTGTACTTAATACAGTTTGCATGCAGAAGAGTTCACAAAACAAAAATTCATAGCTCACTGGTTTATCACAAAGAAAATACTTGTATTATGGAACTATAGGTCAAAAAGAGAATATCAGCATTAAAGAAACTCCTTTCCTGTGGCTTCCCAATCATTATTCACCTTATTCTCCCAAAAAAGTAACCACAAGGCTGATTTCTTGCTTTATTTTATAGCTTTATCTAGCTTTTTTAGGGACATGTATCCCTAAATACTATCGTTTAAAGGGAATTAAATATGTGATCTTTTTATAGCAGGCTTCTTTTCCTCAACAGTATGATCGTGAGATCTATTTTTGTTCTTTATTTTTGAGACAGAGTCTCACTCGGTTGCCAGGGCTAGAGTGCCATCAGCCTAGCTCACAGCAACCTCAAACTCCTGGGCTCAAGCAATCCTTCTGCCTCAGCCCCCCGAGTAGCTGGGACTATAGGCATGTGCCACCATCCAGGCTAAATTTTTCTATATATTTTTGGTCGGCCAATTAATTTCTTTCTATTTTTAGTAGAGACAGGGTCTCACTTTTGCTCAGGCTGGTTTTGAACTCCTGACCTTGAGCAATCCGCCCACTCGGCCTCCCAGAGTGCTAGGATTACAGGCGTGAGCCACCACGTCCGGCCCTATTCCTGTTCTTGTGTGGAGTAGTTCACTGATATATAACTTTCTTCTATAGTATTCTCTTGATAAATACAACACAATAATCCATTCTACTACTGAGGGACATCTTGGCTGGTTTCTTTTTCTTATTTACAATAAATACCTTTATAAAAAAATTTTTATCGTTCTCTTTCAGGCACATACAATTTTGGTGTATATACCTAGGAACGGAATTACTAGATTATAAATTACATATTTGTTCAGCTTTTATAGATATTGTCAAGCAATTTTGCAAAATGTTAGTACCAATTTATATACTCCCCCTAACATTGTAGGGAATTCCATTTGTTCCAGATCCTTGTTAACCTTTGGTATTGTCATTCTTTTCATGTTTAGCAATTCTGGGTACAGTGCTGTGTCAGTGATGGTATCTCATTGAACTTTTAATATGTATTTCTCTGGTGACAAACAAAATTGAGTGTCATGTTTATTGACTATTTAGATATCTACTTCTGTTAAATGTTTGGGTCTTTTGCCCATTATTCTACTTGGTTGCCTGTTTTTTCTTTAATTTTCAATTTTAAAAAAAATTCTGGACACAGGTGATTTGTCAGTTATATGAAGCTTGTGTTTTAACTCTTACATTGTCTTCTGTTGAACTGAAAGTCTTAATTTGTGTGTGTGTGTGTTTGTGAGACAGAGTCTCACTCTGTCACATTGGGTTGAGCACAGTGGCATCATCATAGCTCCCTGCAACCTCAAACCTAAGCTCATGTGATCTTCCTGTCTCAGCCTCTTGAGTAGCTGGGACTACAGGCATGTGCCACGACACCCAGCTAATTTTTCTATTTTTAATACAGACGGGGGTCTCATTCTTGCTCAGGCTGGTTTAATTTTTATGTGTCAAATCTAACAATCATTTCCATTATATTTAGTTATTTTTATGTTTCCATTAAGAAGGAACATGCTGACTTCATGAAGATATTATCTTTATTATTTTTTAATTTAGATCAACAATCCACCTGGAATTGATGTTGTGTATAGTGTAAGGTGTCGATTTTCAAAATTTCCTATTTATGAATGTCCATTTATTCTAGAATCAATTATTGATTACAAAGTCCACCCTTACCCCACTGCTCTGCACTGCCACCTTTATCATAAATAAATTAATACACCTGTGGGTCTGTTTCTAATCTCTCACTATACATTGGTCTAATTGTCTATCCTTCCTACAGTGTGACATTGATTCTTGTAACTTTATTGCATTTTGATATCTAGTAGAACAAATCCTTATACTTTCTGTTCTTTTAAAAGTGTGTCTTAGTTCATTTTGCCATTAGCCTTTTCACATAACTTTTAGAATTAGCTTGTCATTTTTTACAAAAATGCTGTTAGAAATTTGTGATTACAATAAATATATTTGGAGGGGGACAGATGTCATTAAAGATTGCACCTTCTAATGCATAAGCATGAACTATCCCTCCGTTTATTGGGTTGTCTTTAAATTCTCTCAATATCTTATAGTTTTTGGAGAGGTATGGCCCATCTTTATATTTATTCATAGTTATTTGACATATTTGATACATTTTTGTTTTTAGTATTTAAAAATCCAATTTTTGTATATCAACCTTTAAAACTCTTCGAATAGTTCATTTGTTGATTTTTATATACACAGCAATATCAACTACAAATAAAGATAATTTCCTTTCTTTCTTTGCTTTTAGTTACCTTTCTTTTCCATTCCTTACCTTATTGACTAGAACCACCAGTATAATGTTCAACAAAATTGATTGTAATGACCACCCATGTTTCATTTTTAATCTAAAAGGGAATATTTTAGAATTTTACCATGAAATGTAAGCTTGTCAGCTTTATGAGATTAAGGAAATTTAAACTAGATACTGAATGACTAGGCTCTGGCCTGCAGAATTATAGTGCAAGATTTTAAAAATTAATCATAAAGAAGATTCAGAATACATATTAAGGTTAAGATTGTGAAGAAAACCCTTCCTGGATAGTGGGAGAAGCTTTATAGGAGAGGCATTACATGTAAAAGAGTGAATCTGAAATGGGTTTGTTTCTGTCTCCTAACAGAGTTGAACTCAAGGGTGGGAAAGATAATAGAAGTGAGTGTTTGCAGATCAGAGGATACAAAGATTTTTTGCCTCGTTTTCTTGATGATTTTCATGCTGCTCTAAATCCATGGTGTCACTTCAAGTGAGCAAGAATGGTTTCAGCAGATCTCCCAAACAGAGAAGCCATGGGATCCAAACCTCTTTTGTTCCAAAGTGGGGCTTCTCCAGGTTCAGGGTGGAAAAAAACTTCAATAAAGGTGCTGGGTTCTTTGAATGGGGATACTGGCTGAGAACTAAGAGTCAATGTTTCTCCCAGGTAATGATAGCAGCATGGAGCTAGAAAACCTACAACAGATTACTGAGAGCAAGGAGCTAGATGTAGGATATCACTGAGTTGTAGGTTCAAGAAGCAGTCATAGATAAGGGAGGGGGCTGAGCTGCTTGAATTCCCTGAAAGAAAATAATGACCCACATGAGAACACAAAGAGGAATGAGACAACAGCATGGTAGCCAGAGGACAGCAAGAAGACCACACGTCTTGTCTCCTCCCATGGTGTTACATCAACTTCTACTTTGTACCCGTATGTGTCCTGGGGAGAAGAGGAAGAGAGGGTTGCAAGAATACTTAGGATTTGTGGTTGAGGGCTCAGCCACAAAAAAAAAAAAAAAATACTTAGGAAGAACAATTTAAAAGAAAAAAAATAATTCATGTGTTTTCCCAATGAGTCTAGACAAGTGGAACAAATTTACCAGGCTTCTGTTAAATTATCTTTGCTGACTTGTGCTTTTGTATGATGTCATTCACCCTTATTGAAACATGCTATAATAAAATTTCTAAGAAATTCATCAGTTTCTGTTGAGAAGAGGTTGTTACGGACATTTTTTTGTTATTATATTTCCCAATGTTCCCTTTATGAGAAACCTTAGGAAATATTTCTGTCTGGTTGTAAAACAATGAACAACTTCTGAAAACTTTCTATTTCTTTATTGCCATTTTGAATTCCATAATTGACTATAGAGTTTCTGTGTTTGTCACTGGAAAACTTAGGGATAATTTTGTGATCCCCTAGTAGCAAGATATTAGAATTTTTTACATTATCCATTTTTTTAAAAACTATCATGGAAACTATATTCAAACATATGCACAAGTAGAATAGTATCATGAACATCCATTTACCTAACTCTGGGGTCAACAATATCAACAATGGTCACACCTATTTCAGCCACAGCTCAGCCACCTCCCTTCTACCCCACCGGACTATTTTGAAGCAATTCCTAGACATGATATAATTATCTCTGCATTTATTTCAGTATTTATCTCTGAAGTATAAAGATTCAACCAGGGAACCTCCACTTGCACTATGAATATAGAGTTATTAGACAACATGGCTCTCTTTGTAAAAAGAAGAGCAAACTCGGTAACCCATGAAACCATTTTAACAAATATATCTAAGGATGCAAAGTAACCTAGATATAATAAAACCTAGAAAATAGTGAGCTACTGTTATAACAGAAGAGATCCAAGTTTTCCTTCATTCTTGGCAGAGCAGTAAGAGGAGGGGAAAAAAAGCCCACCATAGATGGGGTGAAGAGAAATCAGCTGAGACTTAACTGATTTGTTAAATGCTGAGTTTGAACTGGCTTGCTGGTTTAGAATCCCGAGAAACCCCAGCCAAAAAGAGTCGGGCTGACCTGGCAACTCTTTCCGAGATGGTTCATCATCAAGTTCTCATGGGGAAGGTTGGAGGTCTAGCAGGAGGATGGGAGAAATCATGTGAGGCATGAGTCAGAGGTTGCCCACGGCTGGAGGAGGAGCAGGAACGCTGCGAGGGTCCAGTGTGAACCACCCCAAGCCCACGGAAGGCTGAAGCTGGGAGAATCCCTCTAGGCCTCCCTGAGCTCAGTGACCCAGGAGGGGACAAGCGAGCTGACACACCCGCCCGCTATATCTGGGACCTGCTGAAGGCTGAGGGAGGGCAACTAGAGCTTCACAGAGGACAAGGGTCATTTTCTGAGCATTTTTTACTATTTTAGACACAATGTCTGACATACAATGAAACATTTTGGGACACCATAAACAACCAATAAAAGAGACCCATCATCATGAGGGTCTATGAAATCAGACCTGGAATGGCCCAAATGTTAGAGCTGTCAGACAGGGACTTTAAAAAAAGGGTTCAAAAGAGATTTGGAAACACATGGGCAACTGCAGCAAAGACCAAAATTATTTTTTAAACAGCCACATGGAAACGATTAAAAAATTAATCATTAATCCTTCTGTGCATTTGAACAATAGAAACTGTATACAGTGGCATATAGCACAGATGGCAACTCTTTCCTAGCAGACTTGCATTCAGACGAGACCACAAACTTCTAACCTAGTAAGATCAGCAGAGCAGAAAGAAGGAATATAAAACGACAACCTATTTACCGTGATTTCTGCTATTGATAAAACCTCAGAATAATTTATCTGACCCAGTGGCCTTAAATTTTGACTAAGTTTACACTTACAGTCCATCAGTGCATCTGGGCTTTGGAGCACTTCCAGATCATCAGCACTGATCCGACTTAGGTGCAAATCCTCCTGTTCTATGCACCAATAACCTTTTAAAATCCCTTCTGAAACCTCATATACATCAGGGCTTTGGGACTGTCATTTCTACTTGCTTAGAATAAAAATATCAGAAGCAGGGGAAAGCCAATGAAAAAGGATGCACACAAAAGTAGCAACAAGGGTGGATAAAGTTCCATAAATATCAAGAAAGTTGAATTTTCGATAATTGTATTATCAGTTTATCACTGAAAATCGTGTATTTACTGTGTATAATATGCACATATGTACAGAATGTATAATAGAATATAATCAATTGAATTCAATTAAATAATTTCTTCAGAGATGTCTTTTTTTAAACTGTTTTGTCAACACCTTCTTTTATTCATATCACCTGTGTAAGCATTCAGAGTTAGGGGGGCAGTATGTTAGAGTGGCTGTCAGTGCAGGTTCTCAAGTCAGACTTCCAGAATCAAAATCTGGCTCTGTTATATTAACTGTGTGAATTCGTGCAGCTATTAATTCTTGTGTGCAAGTTCTCTCATCCTAAAATAAGGATGACAATAAATACACACATTGCCTAAGGTTGTGACAATCAAATGGATATAAATGAGTATATTTACTATCTCTACTTCAGGATAAGGAAGCACCTACAAGAGTCGAACAGTTGACCAGGTTCACAATTTTTGTGATAAAAATTAAATGCAAAATTATGTATGAATTGGATTATCTAGAGTGGACTAGAACATGCCACCAGCTGTGTTAGCATCCCATTGTGATGGATAAAATGTAATTCATTGGAATCCCAAAACAGCATGTTTGAATTTAAAACTAGGTCTTTTGAAAGGCCTCAGTTTCCCCATTTGTAAAATATGAATAAATCTTTCATGGAGAGTTGTGGATACTAAATGTAATAGTTTATAAAGCTCTCATGATATTAGCAGGTACTTAAATATTAATAGTACTTCCTTTTCTTCTCCTTTCCTTAACTGTAAACGATTTGGTAATACAAAATTTTTTCTACTATAAAAATATTTACTATAATATAACTGATAGCAGTGACCACAAAACTTTAAAAACTGAAGCTAACATCTTGATTATACACCCTGAAATTCTTCTTTTGCTCTGAGTATTGTAAGTGAATAGAATTTTCACAAGGGAAACCAGATTATATTGCTTTGAAAGTAAATCAAAAGTGTCTTCTCTTTCAATAAACCACATTGTACCCTTCCTTATCCACAATACTGCCTAATCAAAACCATGGCTTTTCTGCTACTGGAGTTTTGAGGTTTTTCTTGTTTTAAGTGAATTATTTTTACAATGATCATAATTCCCTTCTGTAAATATGTCCAATCTCTTGACCCATTTGCATTCCTATGGAGATCCAAGTTTCAGAGGAAACGCTTCGATCATTTTTGAAATTCTCTAACATTTTTTAAGTAAAGGAAACTGAATGCCTATTGTCATATGTTGTTAAACAGTCTACAGAACTATTACAACCTAAAATAAGCTTAAAATGTCTCTTTGACTAAAACCTTTAGTTTGTACTTTTATTCTTTAAGGATGTGATTCTGCGAAACTAATCATATAAAGTGATTCTGCGAAACTAATCATATAAATCTAAGTGTCATATAAAATTTCAAGATGCTGAATAGAAATTTGTTCAGATTCTTTAGTACACATTTCAGCCGCAAACTTACATTACTCCATTGGAAGAGCATTACATTTCATGAACATTGGTTTAAATGCATTAGTATACACACGCCGTAATCCTCATTTTAAAGCTGGTCTATTTTAAGGTGTTGATAGAGACTTTGGATATGTTAAAGTTTTAACTGTCTTAACTATTCTTTAGAGTTAAAATTTTTTATTGTCACAAATACATACATGCTTTCACGTAGATGTCTACCTAGCAAAAATCAAGTATGACAAACGTTATCACTAAAGAGATATAGAAAAGATTTCTCAACACATTCTTGTGCACTGTATAAACCTTATGTAGGAAAACTTGGATGTAAGGTAATGTTTATATCCCCCATTTTCATTCTCATTAGAAGTTTCATTGTTGTTTTCTTTCCTTTTTTACCACAGACAGTAATTATAGTCAATTTACTATTATAAGTTGCCTCGATCATAAAATTTTAGACTGGGAAAGGACTTTAGAAATCATCTAGTATTTCTCAAACGTGAATGAATTTCTCAATCACCTAGGATGCTTTTATAAAAAAACCCAAACTTTCTCACTCCTGGAGACTCTGGTACTATGTAGGTGAGGGTAAAAACCAAGAATCTGTCATTTTAAAAATGCCCTAAGATGATCCCCAGTGATGAACCACATTTGACAACTACCCACTGTAGAATTTAATCTTCTCAATAACATCTTTGCCAAATTGTTATTTTGTCTGTTATTGAATACTGTGGGTGCATGAGAATTTTCTCTCTCCAAGCAATGATTTTTCTTTTTGAATATATCTGTTGCAATAGTTTTTCTTATATTGGATAAAAGCTACTTCTTCTGTTGCTTTTACCTACTGATCTCAGTTATCATTTGTGACAAAAACAAGACTCACTCTTGTTCCACATGACTTCTTTGAATATTTGAAGAAGACTTGGATGTCTTTCAGAGTCTCCTTCAGGATAAACAATCCAAATTCAAGCACATTTTGTCTCTCATGATTTTTTAACTTTTATCCCCTTTGGTGGTTCTCCCTCCAGACACCTTTCCATCTGTCTGCCTGTGTTCAAGTATGTTTCTCTAGCTGGTGTGCTTTAAATATAATAGTTTGCTGAAGTTCCTAAAATTATATTAGTTTCAAATAGTCCTGTTGGGGCCAGGTGCAGTGGCTCATGCCTGTAATCCCAGCACTTTGGAAGGTCAAGGTGAGAGGATTGCTTGAAGCCAGGAGTTTGAGACCAGACTGGGCAACACAGTGAGACTACATCTCTACAAAAAATTAAAAAGAGGTAGGCATGGTGGTATGCACCTGTAGTCCCAGCTACTCGGGAGGCTGAGGCAGGACTTGAGCCAGGACTTCAAGGTTACAGACAGCTATGATCAGGCCACTGTACTCCAGCCTGGGTGACAGGGTGAGACCCTGTCTCTTAAAAAAAAAAAAAAAAAAAAAAAGTCCTGTTAATTGTTAATTCATATGGTTCTTGCTCTCAATTAAAATTATTCTGTTTTCTTATCATGTGCTAATGCTAAGTTTTATCTTTTCCATCTAATTAATGTGATGATTTTTATTCAATGCTAAGTTTTTGTACTTTAGTTTAAAGTACATCTTGCTGAATTTAAGCCATCGGTACAAATTTTAATGGTGCTAAGTTGGGGTTTGGTTTGTCCTGCCAAAATTCAAGTTGAAATCTAATTGCCAATCTAAGAGTATTAAGAGATGGAGCCTTTAACAGAGGTGATTAGGTTGTTCAAATGGATTTATCACAAGACTAGGTTAGTCCTTGTGGGAATGAATTGGTTCCTATAAGAGTGGGTAGTAATAAAGTGAGGTTGCCTCCCGTGGTTTGTGTCTTTGCACACACAACTCCCCTTCCTTCCACTTTCCACTGTGAGGCTGGTGTGCAGCCTCCTAGTACTTATCTGCCAAGATTTCTCAAAAATTACTGGCAGTGTTTCCATGATCTCACTTATAGTCACTCTGTGACTCCAACTACTTTTCCAAACCCCTCTACGTGATTTTGAAGTTCCTTTGTGGCAGTAAGAGACAAGAAAGGAAATGAAGGCAGCATGCTGCCATATTGGTGAGTAACTCAAGCTTGTTATCTACAACTTTTAGGAATATGAGCTCTACCACTTCCCATACAACACTTACTCATGAAGGAGGACAGCGAGAGGCCATAGAGACCAATATTCTTAGCTTACTGGTACTATGACCATGCTGGCACTAGATATAACAGAAGAATAGCACTTGAGATGTTTCTGAAGGCACAGGCTCAGTAAACTCATTTTATTTAGAACCCAGTATCATTTATTCCTGAGGTCATCTTTTGTCTTAAACTTCTCCCAAACTTCCCCCCCACTGACTTTCTCACATCGTGGAATGAACTAGAACATGCATTGCTCAAGCTCACATGATTAACTCTTCTCTCTGCATGAGGAGTTCCATTGCCAAGAGAACTTTGAGGAGGTTCTGAGCAGCACAGACACAATCAAATGAACTCCAAATAATCGAGTCTCCTTCGTGTAAGCACAGCACAGTCAACTTTCTGGTCTGTGTTTCTCAATATCATACCACAATTTAATGGATTGGCTAACACTTTTCTATTTTTTGTCACAAAAATGTTTCAGTGGGGAACCTATGGTCTTGTGGCCACATGTGGCCTTCTGGATCCTTGAGTGTGGCCTTTAGACTGAATCCAAAGTTTGGATTTGGTGCAGGGGCCACAGTTGGGGATCTGGAGGGCCACATGTGGCCTTGAAGCTGCAGCTTCCCCAGATTTTAGAGAGTTTTTATTCAATCACACTTTTTTTTACAGAGTTTTTATTCAATCACACTTTTCTTCAGATATTTTTGTTTTTCTTCCTTCATCGACATTATTTGCATTTTCAGTTCAAATTAAATTTTTCAAAGCTTTCAAATCTTTTTGAGTTTTCATATCAGAAGATTTATGGTCCTTTATCTCTTTGAAATTTTGAGATCAACCTCTCCAAATTGTAGGTTTCACAGATAGCCAGATCCCACTCCTTGCTTTTACAAAACAGAGGATAGCGTGATTGCTTTTTTATGTGGTTGCTGTGAAAGTTCTTCAAAAACCAATTTCTTCTTGTTGGTCACAATTGCGCCCAGAGTTGCTACTACGTTCCCTGCTTACTTGATTAATTTGTATCATGTCAACTGCTTTCCCTGTGATTTTTTTTTTAGTTTAAAATTTTCATTTGTTTTGTGCCTTCTCTGAAATCTTTAGTTATTCCTTGATAAATAAGAAACAAAATAATACTATCTCTTGAGTTCTTGGTGAAAACTGTGTTTCCCTCTGAAGAAACAGCATCTTTTTATTGGTTTCTGAAAAAAATCAGACCTCCTCGTACACGAGCATTTATCAAAAGTACACGTTTCTTGTCATTTTTATTGCTATGGGAATTGTATTCATTAGTTTTGATCAATATTCTTTCTAGTATATTTATATGCTAGCACTCTAGCATAAAACTATTATTTAAAACCTAGTTTTGTATTAAATATATTTGTCTTTGAAATGAGGAAAATAGAATATGGATTTTAAAGGAAAAATGTATACTGTGCACTATGACAAACTAAGAAAAATACTGTACAATTTTAATCTCTATAGTAATGCAAATTAGATTTAAAAGGTGTGAAATCAGAAAATTTTCTTAAAAGAGCTCTATAATAATATTGAAAATTACTTTGCACAGTCATAGTTTAAGTTTGGTAAGGATTTTTATATAATATATATCACGAACATTTAAACATATATTACATATCATGAAATAGTACACAGAACTATTATTGGAAATGCTTGCAGGCTGTGATGCTATATACATATTTTAAAATGCTAGGTATTTAATAGAAGTTTGTCAGTGATTAATGGTAGTAATGACCTTGAAGGAAATGAGGAAATTAGGAAAATGCCAAACTTTTTGGGACAATTGAATCAATAAAATAATGTATCCACCTCTAGTCAGAAAGTTTTGGGTGCAACGTTTTGACTGAATAAATCCATGGCATAGCTTGATTATATCTGAAAATCAGGAATGCTTTCTCTGATTTATACCCCTGAGTCTATTTTTTTCTACCTCTAATTGAAATGGAGTTACTAAAACTCATGGTTTGACCGATTCTAATTGTAGCTTCTTTGACAAATCTGTGTCCAGGAGTGATGAGAAAAGCCAGAGTTAGATGTTAAAAATGTACTCAGCTCATTTCAACATCTCCTCCAATGGTACCACCTGCCTGTCTTATCAACCTCCTTGCCATCTTCTATTGGTTACAGAAAAGTTCCAGGTTCTGTCCATAGTCATGGGCAGAAATCATACAAGGTGTGGACACCAGGAGGTGGGACTTAATGGGGTCAGCTTTGTAGTCTATCAAACACATAATCGTACCTGGTCCTGCACACACTCTTCTTTGGCGGAGACATCCTGTTTGACTTATTTCAGTTAAGTCCCCTATTTGAGAACTTCTAGGCATATTAAAAATTCTATTTCTTATTATCTACTTTGATAATCTTTAAAAGACTTTTTATAGATACTGTTGCTTGATAGACTTTTGTTCGTTAGTGTTAAATCTCTTTTTTTTTTTTGAGACAGAGTCTTGCTTTGTTGCCCAGGCTAGAGTGAGTGCCGTGGTGTCAGCCGAGCTCACAGCAACCTCAAACTCCCGGGTTCAAGCAATCCTCCTGCCTGAGCCTCCCGAGTAGCTGGGACTACAGGCATGCGCCACCATGCCCGGCTAATTTTTTCTATATATATTAGTTGGCCAATTAATTTCTTTCTATTTATAGTAGAGACGGGGTCTCGCTTTTGCTCAAGCTGGTTTTGAACTCCTGACCTCAAGCAATCCACCCGTCTCGGCCTCCCAGAGTGCTAGGATTATAGGCGTGAGCCACTGCACCCAGCCTAGTGTTAAATCTCTTAAGCTTACAATTAAAAAGTCTCAAGAAATATAATGGCTGTTTTTACATTTGCTATTTTTAATTTTAATTGCAGTATATTTTCATATTTGCTATTGTGTTGCTATCACATTGCAATGTTGTGAGGTGTAATAGGATAAACAAATATATTTAATAATTTGAAAAGTCTCAACATTTCTTAATCATTTATACAATGTAATTCCTTTGTGGTTTTCATTTACTTCAGAGTAAGACAATTGCCTCGCCTCTTATATATTGCTTCTTGCCTGAGAATTCTTGACCAACATATTTTGATTTTAAAAATAAATGTTACTTTCTTGGATTTGTGAGGCAGCACATGATGAAAAGTGGATTTATTTATTTTTTACCTGGACTACCAATAACACTGTCACTTCTCTACTTTGCTTCAGTTCTGGCAACCTAAGCATGAAGAAATGCCTTCACATTATTTCTTCTTTCACTTGCCAAGTCAGTCATTGGGATAGTACAAAACACATAATACCCTGTCTCTTTGGGATCCGTGGAAGTAAGTTTAACTGATTTGCTTTCATCAATTGACAGGAAAGGCAAAGGACAGTTTGTATGTTCAGCAAAAGAATAAGCTTCAAAATAAAAACTCAAGTGCAATTGAAAATAACAAGCTTTAATCTATATAACTATATGAAACCTTTGAAAGTAATCACTATTGAATACAAATTTATAATTTCAATTCTGGCCATGCCAGTGTCCCTGGATACTTACAACCAGAAATAATGCTATATTTCTGCTATGACATCAGGAAGCACCAATGTTTTACTCTGTGTTTTCTGAGAGTAAGTTTATATTTCCATGTTAGCCCAGAACCCTCCACAGAGGAATGTGGAAGGTGCCAAAAAAGTTTATTGGGTACGTGAATGGCAGATTTAATGAATGAATAAGTATTCTAATTTCTAAATATATATTTAATATTGATAAGTATCTGAATATAGATATTTAACATAGAAGCATAAAAGTATTCTTCGTCATTTAGCCTTGTGTGAATTTGTTAAATTTGGTTCTTAAAGACTGTAACTAGACACAGTGATGGGCAAGACACTTTGGACAGTTCCTGGAAATAAACAATCATATATTGCCTTAGGCATACTCGAGGCTTTTCCCCAGAGTAACTAAGAGTTTCAGGAGAGTAATCTCAACAAGAATTAGCTTTACAGATCAAGACCTTTCTGCCATGAAAATTAATTGTATTGCATCCTATGATGTAATGTTTTTAGTATGTATGAAACAAGCTATTTGCTATCAGAACAGATAGTATTAAGTAGTAAAAAGCATTCTCGATTGGAGTGAAAAGAACTTGCTTTGAATTCTGACTCCATCCCTGGCATGAAGATTTCTCTTACACTCATCTCCAACAATTGTAAAAAAATAAAATAAAATGGGGGTAGTGAAAGCTTCCTTTCCTGCTTTCCACGGCTGCCATGCAGGCCCAAAACACATGTGACAGTGCTTTTGTAAACTATAAAGCCACTGTAGGGTCTTATTAGGAGTAACTTCTTTAAATATATATATATTTTCTGCAATTATACACAAAAACTATAGCATGAAAACTCATGATGCAGTAATACCAAGCACACAGAGGAAAACTAAAGAAAAGTTAATAAGGTATGAGACCAGTAAATACCTCAGTGGAAAATAATTTTTTTCTACCTGCTCTGTATTAAAAAGTTAATAATATATCCAAAATCCAGGGAAAGATTTTTATCTGGTCATGTTGCCATCTGTAACCCCTTGTATGGGGAGGCAGGAATGAATGGCCAGTTAGAGGAGGGAGATATGCTATCAGAAATATCATTCAGATTATAAATAAAAGTATTAGGAAACTTCCTTGGAGAGGGCAGACTTATAAGAAACTGTAAACAGGAAATATTTGCCTGAGAGATAAATTCTTCACGCAATATTTAGTTTGTCTCCTTAGAGACGATTTCTTTCCATTTTAGAATAATACTGCTTACTGGGGTTGTGAATTTAAATAACTTTTCTACAGCCAACTGTGGACTCCATTCCAAAAAAGAACAAAAGAAGCAAGAACATTTGTAGAAAGAGAAAAATGCTACCTGGCTTGAGGGACTTTTTTCTGTCCTATAATCTAGGCATAAAGTGTGATTAATGTACAGTGTACTTATTTTTTTTCTTCCTTTTATTTCATCATATTATGGGGGTACAAATATTGTTAGGGTTACAAGCATTGCCCCTGCCCCTATCCCTCCCCCCAAATTTGCCAGAGATTCAAGCGTGTCCAATTCCCTGGTGGTGCGCACTGCACGCATTATGTAAGATTACACCCTTGTCCTCCTTCCCCCTCCTGCCTGCCCACCACCCGATAAAAAGTTTTTTTTCTTTTTTGTTTGTGACATTTTGGTTACATTGTATATCTTTGCCTCTCCCTAAGAAGGGCTAAAGTTATGCCCTGCCCCTCCAAAATGCTCATCCCATCCCTAAGATTGGGTCTCCCCTCCCCCCGAATCCCTGGTTAACATTACCACCATTTGAGAACCATAGTTTTAATCAGTCAGTGCCAATTTGATGGCGAGTAGATGTGGGGCCCATTTTCCATGACTTGTGTCACCTCACTTTGGATAACGGGCTTAAACTTAATCCAGGATAGCATAAATGGTGCTACCTCACTGTCATTTCTTAGGATTGAGTAATATTACATTGTGAGCATATACCACATTTTATTTATCCACTCATGAATTGATGGGCACTTGAGTTGTTTCTATGACCGTGCAAAAGTGAATTGTGCTGCCATAAACATTCGGGTGCAGATGCCTCTATAATAGAATGTCATATGCTCTTTTGGGTAGATGCCCAACAATGCTATTGCTGGGTCGAATGGTATTTCTATTTCTAGCTATTTGAGGTATCTCCAAATTCTTTTCCACAAAGGTTGCACTAATTTGCAGTCCCACCAGCAGTGTAGGAGTGTTCCTGTCTCTCCACATCCTTGCCAGCGTTTGTTGTTTTGGGATTTCTTGATATAGGCCATCTTACTGGGGTTAGGTGATATCTCGTGGTTTTGATTTACATTTCTCTGATGATTAGAGATGTTGAGCATTTTTTTTATATGTTTGCAGGCCATTATTCTGTCTGCTTTGGAGAAGTTTCTTTTCATTTCCGTCACCCATTTCTTGATGGAATTGATTTATTCTTGTTAATTCTTTTAAGTTCTAGATAGATTCTTGTTATTAGACCTTTATCAGAGGTATAGAGAGCCCACTTGGTTGTGCTGAATTATTTTCTTCAAAATAAGCTTCAAAATAAAAACTCAAGTGCAATTGAAAATAACAAAGCACCTGGATTGGATTGGCTACGATTTTGTTTAGAATTTTTGCATCTGTATTCATGAGGGATATTGGTCTGTAATTTTCTTTTTTTAGTGTGTCCTTTCTTGGCTTTGGTATCAAGATGATATTGGCTTTGTAGAATTAGTTAGGAAGGATACCATCCTTCTCAATGGTGTGGAATAGTTTCTGTAGTATAGGTATGAGCTCATCTTTGTATGTTTGGTAGAACTTTGAAGTGTAGCCATCTGGCCTGGGACTTTTCCATTTGGGGAGATTTTTTTATTTCAGCATATTATGGAGGTATATATCTTAACGTTTCAATAAATGCCCTTTCCCCCTTTCCTCACAGGTCTGAGTTTCCAGCATGACCATCCCCCAGATGGTGCACATCTCACGAATTATTTATGTATATACCCTTCAATTTCTGAGCTTGAGATTGGTATGTTCAGGAATTCTGTTGCCTCCTGGGTGAACTTAGGGAGGTTGTATGAATCTAAGGATCTGTTCATTTCGTCTTCATTCTGTAGTTTTTGGACATATAGTTTTTTTTATAATAGTCAAATATAATGTTTTATATTTCTTTGGTATCTGTTGTGATCTCTCCTTTTTCATTTCTTATTGAGTTTATTAGAGTCCTTTCCCTTTGAGTCCTTGTCAATCTAGCAAGAGGGTCATTGATTTTGTTTATCTTTTCAAAAAACCAGCTTCTGGTTTTGTTGATCTTTAGTATAGTTCTCTTGTTCTCCATTTCATTCAGTTCTGCTTTGATCTTTGTTATTTCTTTTCTTCTGTTAGGACTGGAAATTGTTTGCTCTTCTTTTTCCAATTCCTTGAGCTTATTCATTAGGTTGTCAGTATCTAAGCTTTCTGTTTTTTGGATGTGAGCCTTAATTGCTATTAGTTTCCCTCCGGTAAGCTTTTGCTATATCCCACAGGTTTTGATAAGAAGTATCACCGTTATCATTTTGTTTGAAGAAATTCTCGATTTCCCTCTGAATTTCTTCCTTTACCCAATAATTTTTCAATAATAGATTGTTTAGTTTCCATGATTTTGTGAGGGGTTGAGTGTTTCTATAGGAATTGAACTGTAATTTTATACTGTTATGATCAGAAAAGATACAAGGCATACTTTCCATTTTCTTGAATTTTTTGAGATCTGATTTGTGGCCTAGGATGTGATCAATTTTGGAGTAGGATCCATGGGCTGCTGAGAAGAATGTAAATTCAAGTTTATTTGGATGGAATGCTCTATAGAGATCTGTCAGACCTTTTTGATCAAGGGCTTTGTTCAGGTACATTATTTCTTTGCTTATTTTCTGTTTAGAGGATCTACCCAGATCATTCAATGGAGTGTTGAAGTCCCCTGCTACTACGGTAGTGTTGTGTAACAAGGTGTTTAGATTAGACAAGGTTTTCTTTAAGTAATTGGGTTCTCCTGTATTGGGTGCATAGATATTAAGAATTGTTAAATCTTCTTGATGGATCTTCCCTTTCACCATTATATAATGGCCATCTGTATCCTTTTTCACTTTTGCTATTTTAAAGCTTATATT
The DNA here is from genome assembly GCA_008750895.1 of Mirza zaza. NCBI lineage: Eukaryota > Metazoa > Chordata > Mammalia > Primates > Cheirogaleidae > Mirza > Mirza zaza. The sequence continues at coordinate 102,693 of VSMD01031479.1, read as the reverse complement.
ATCTGCAAATAGTATAGCTACTCCAGCTTTCTTTTGACTCCTTTTTGACTGGATGATAGCTTTCCATCCCTTGACCTTCAGCCGGCAGGCATCTTTGTGGGTTAGATGTGTTTCCTGTAGATAGCAGATGCTAGGCTTGTGAATTTTTATCCACTCTGCCAGTCTATGTCTCTTCAGAGCACAGTTTAAGCCATTTACATTTATTGAAAAGATTGAAATTGGAGGAAGATTACCATTAATATTGTTGGGTAGAGACTTGTTGCTTTGTTTTACTCCTTGAGCCATCATTTAGTTCCAGAACTAAACTTTAATTCTTTCATGATTTTACTTTGAGGAGTGTCTACTGCCCTGTTTGGTTAGAAATGAGGGTCTGAGAACTTCTTGTAGGGATGGTCTGGTCTTTGCAAATTCCTTCAGTGATTGTCTGAGAAGGACTTTATTTCTCCCTCATAGATGAAACTTAATTTTGCCGGATAAAGAATTCTAGGTTGGGTTTTGTTCTGTTTTAGAGGATTAAGGATAGGCACCCAATCCCTCCTGGCTTGTAAGGTTTCAGATGAGAAGCCTGCTGTTACTCTGATAGGCTTACCTTTATAGGTCATTTGCTGCTTTCATCTCGCTGCACTGAGAATTGTTTCTTTCACGTTTACTTTGGTCAGCCTAAAAACCACGTGGCGAGATGATTGCCTTTTCACATTGAGTCTCCCAGGAGTTCTGTGTGTTTCTTGTATTTGGATATCAAGATTTCTGGCCAGGCTGGCATATTTTCCTCCAGTATTTCCTGAAATAAGTTTTCTAGCCCTTGTGAATGTTCCTCTTCCCTTTCCAGAATCCTAATCAATCTGATATTTGGCTTTTTAACATAATCCCACACTTCCTATAAACTTTGGTCTTGTGTCTTTTTTCTGTGTTCCCTATCTTCCTCTGATTTGTTTAGAGCATAGGCATAATCTTCAAGTTCTGAGATTCTTTCTTCTGCATGGTCTATCCTGTTCTTTAGGCTTTCCACTGAATTATGGAGATCCTTGATTATTTATTTCATTGCCAGAATTTCTGTTTGGTTTTTCTTGATAGTCTCAATTTCTTTGGAGAATCTTGCATTCATTTCCTGTATTGTTCTTGTGGTTTCTCTATGTTGTGATTCTGTTTTCTCTTCAATTCCATTTAGTTTTGTAGTAATCCATATTTGGAAATCTTCCTCTGTCAGTTTACTCATATCATGTAAGTAGGTGTCAGATGATGGAGAATGAGTATTTTGCTTTGGAGGTGACTTTTCTCTCTGCTCTTTCAAGTTTCCTGTAAACTTTCGCTGGTTCTTTCTCATCTGAACCCTTTATTGAGGATCGGAGGTGCAGGGATTGGATTATGAGCTAAAATCTGGAATTCCACAGGGACGATCCTTGGCAGATCTGGGGATATATGCTGTGGACCTGTACTGTCTTAGAGGAGTCTGAGCCTGTTGGGTTATCTTTGACCTGTTGTTTTCACCAACTTTTACTAGAGATTAGTGGGATTGGAACCCTTGCTTTAACTCCCAGAAATTAAATCCCTCTTGTGAGTATGATTCCCCTATCAACTACATGTATGAAGAAAGAGGCACCCTGATGAGCTATGAGGCTATTCTCTCTTTTTGTTGCTTGTGGTTTGCGAGGGGAGGTTGGTTACCAAGATTTTCTAATACCTATGTAATGAGCTATAAACCCTTAAATGTGGTAAACAGGACTCTCAGCCTTTGGTGAATGCTGTGCCTTTCCCAGGGGATCCTTGGGCCCTGTTACCTATTTATTTGGGGAGAGATAAGCAATAGGTATTGGCAAGCTTAAGAGATTATACTTCAGAGGTTGCTTGATCTGTGGCTAGAGGGGAGCTGCTAAAAAGTTATTCAGAGATCATGCACCACGTATGTGTGACAGCTCCTGGTGGAAAGTGTCTTTTGGTGCAATTGTTAGGGATTCTCATTGAGATTCTCCTTCTCAGAACACAAGTTTATAATTTGGCAACTGCCTGGATACCAAGGATAAGCCCTTGTATTCTGCTTTTAACAGATTATCCAAACCAACTCGCTATAGTAGAGCATCAACTCTTTTAACTCCATCCCTCCAAGGATGGAGTTTATCTGGATGGTGTGAAGTAAAAGGCTCAGGGCTATTGAAGAGGCCTTGCCCAGGGCCGCTGAGGGACACAGAACAGAGAGCAACCTGCCTGGCAACTCTGCTCCTGCATATGAGGGGTCAGGCCCTACCCTATGGAATACCAGTGGCCTGGTCACAGACAAGGACCTTCTGCAACCCAGGTGGGCCTTAGCCCTAAAAGGAGACTCCCTCACTACTGCATGTTTCCAGGGCTGGGGGCTGATCCTTTGGCTGAGGACCCTGCCTTCCAGGTCACCTCTAGGATATGGGTTTGTGTCTCAGCTTGGGTATCGGTCTAGAGAGGCTGTTACTAAACCCTTTCAGGAGAGGGGTCTGGGCCTTTGGTGAAAAACAGGCCAGCAATGGATACTAAGCAATAGGAGACAGAAGTCCAGGCTCTGGTTTCAGCTTGAATAATGGTTTGTTTCACTACTCGCCCAGGGGTGGAGTCTATAGTTTTGGAGAGAAGCACCTATCTTAAAACCCCAGAATGTGCTGGGGGTACAGTTGTTCCACGTGAGAGTTAGAAGATCTCTTTCCTATTTCCACCCTATTAGGGCGGGTTCTATTATTAGGAGCAAAGCAGAGGCAGTTGGGTGGGATGGGGAACTGCCTGATGGGGGAAACCACCTGGGGAGCAATCTCTCTCTCTCTTCCCTCCCCTCCCTGGTGGGACTTGAGACACTGGGATCTGCCAAGAGGCTTCACCAAGGAGCGAGCTCCTTCCCTCTTCCCCTTCCTCACCAGCAGCGCTTGAGCTGCCAGGGACCACTGAGTATCTCCACTGAGGGGTGAAAACTATCCCTTTTCCGTGTGTCTTCAGTGGAGGTTTAGCCACTGGAGACCCCTGGGGAGAGTCCGCAGAGGATGGCTCTCGTCCCCCCTTCTGCCCCTTCACCGGCAGAGCTCAAGCACCTGGGGTCCATGGACAAGTTCCGCCAAGGGGTGAAAACTTTCTGTGTGTCCCCGGCAGCAGGGCGTGGGCTGTTGAAGACCCCTGGGGAGGGTCCGTGGAAGATGGCGCTCAACCCTTCTTCTGCTCCCTCCCTTGCAGCGCTTGGGCCACCCAAGTCCACCAGACCACTCAGTCAAGTGAGCAATCTGTCTCACTTTTCTGTCCCTTCACAAGTGAGGCATAAGCCACTGGTGTTTATAGATCTCCCAGCAAAGGCAACCTTGCACCATGCCCTGGAGATTTCAAATTACTTTCCACTCTTGCCTCCTCTCCAACCTGCCTGCTTGTCCAAGTTACCTCTTCACGTTGTCTTCAGGTACTTCCCTGGTTGCATGGGTGTGGAGGTCGGTGAAGGAGAAGTCAGTCCCCCTGTGGGATGGATCACACAGCCATTTGGCTGGCTGCTGAGTGTGGCCAGCTTGCACTCCAATCCCCGCAGTACCACTCAGATTCTCGGAACTTCACAGCAAATCCACTGAGTCACTTTCCTCCTTTTCCCAGCACTGCTGCCCCTCGAAGCTTCCCTGCAGTTCCGTGAAGCCGATCCTGTGGGAGAACTACCCACTCGAGTGATTCAGGCCGCCTTCTTCACCTCCCACTCCAAGAGCAGAGAGCCAGGAGCTCATCCCTAATCCGCGATTTTTCCAGTGTACTTATTTTAACAGGCACTCTAAACCTTACTTAAATTTACCAACTTGCTGAAATGGCATCAATTCACCTTTCTGGAATGCTAACAGGAAACTTCTGTGGATGTTTTTTAGACATTATAAGACAAGCAAATAGTGATAGAATATCAGTAGTTTAAAGGACAAAATGAATGGACTACTTTAGACAGAAAACTTAATCAAGCCAGTCTACAAAAAACATTACACCTTTGAGCATATGTATGCACATACTTCCATATACACACACGATGGCAGGCTGAAACCCTCACTATGGAGAGTGATGCAAACAGAGTCCTCAAGAAATATACTTTCTCTTTCATACAAGCTACACTGTCACAACAGGCTGGATTCTTTTCCATAGCCAGAAGCACCATAGCTTATTCATAGAGTAGATCAGTACATCACCAGAATGATACAGCAGAAACATGTTTCCCTAAACTTCAGGTAGTGAAAACTTCAAAACGTAGAAAAATCTCTCTCTAATCTTGATTATACTACTGAGTTGTGGTAGTTCTCGAATCAGAGTAATAAATAAATGGAGTACAAATCCCTTTTATTAGATTTCATGACAGGGGACATCAGTCAGTAAAAAGAATTGCAAAGGACCAAAACAACTAAAGAAAATGTAGAACAGTTTAGTCTAATTTGATGAGTAGGAAGTTTCTTTTCATCTCATCCCTACATTTTTGTGTATCTCAGTATAACAATAACTGTCATTATTTTGTTGTTGACCAGAGAGGCTTCCTTTTATGAGGGATGAAATCCATCAAGAGTTATTGGTGAGTTCTGTAGTTAATGTTTCAAACCCTCACAGACCTGGAAGGCATGTGTTCAAAAATCCCTCCCAAATGTATGTATTTAAGCAAAGTTGTGTGCTGGTTTTATCAAATGAGTCTGTTAAAATTAAAAATGAAACAAGTAAGCAACCCATAGACTGTTTATAGTTTAAATCAATAACTTATCCCAAAAAAGCATGTGTATCTACAAAAATATATTTGCTATTAGTTTCACTTGACCTATTTCTAATAACTGCATTGTTGATTTTATTTTCCTGTGAACTGAATATATTTGCTTAAAAATGGAATTTGTAAGCAGACACATGAATCTTTAATTGGGAGAAAATTTGAGGTACCAAACAATTTCACAGAAAAGCTTCTCTAAGTTTCCATCATTAAATCTGGTAGATTTGAGGTGAAGATGAAGGTGCTAATTCATATCTTTAAATAAACAGGGAAAAAAGTTTTCAGATAGGCAGATGGACTCTTTCCTCCAAACATGCCCTGCAAAACAACAACAACAACAACAACAACAAACAAAATCAAAAACAAACTATAACCTTCCCTTCAAAAAAGTGTATGCTTTCCAAAAGAATAAGTTAATTCTCAAATGAGTTAGAATGAACATATTAACTTTTCTCTTAATGAGAAATCTTCCCTGAAAATAAGTGTTGTAGCTAGCTCTGTTCAACTGGGATTATCTTTTAAAAGAGAAGAATGTACATATATGGGCCATGGTACTTATTTGTTATCCTGAGTAGTGTATTTAAAATCAGTTCTATTCTCACAGAATACTGAACATTGGATAATTATAGACTGAATCATTCAGTTTTCTTGCTGATATGTGTCATACCTTGGAATGAAACTTACTTTGATGAGTTATTATTAAAGTCTTTGCTCAAATGTTACCTTTTCATTGAGGCCTTCTCTCATCACCCTATTGAAAATGTTATTTCTCTACCCTGTCATTTGGATCCCCCCTCAACTGCCCTTTCCTTTTTCTTTTTTTCCCATAGCACTTTCACCTTCTAAAATGTTATAAAATTTACTTGTTACATTTATTGTTAATTACTTATTTATCTCCTTTGCTAAAATGTATGGATGTCACCAATAATGTCTTTATGATTTGGATGAGACAGAAGATAAGTAAAAGAAATTTCATACTACCAACAAAACAAAATGAAAGGAAAAACAAGCAAATGAAAAATTCAACCCTGGTTTTGACTAATACCTACCCTAAGAAGTGCTGGTTGGAACCAAAGCCTCAATATTTGGGTTTCTAGGGTAGGTATTTGCAACAAGGTAAAGGGCTGGAAAGTGGGAATTAAGGGAGAGTATGAGAAAGCGGCCAGGCCTGGACATTCTTGTAGACAAGCCATGTATCTGTGCTCAACTTGGGAATCACTGGCTCCTCTCCTTGCAGTCTTAAAGCTTAGACAACAGAAAAAAGAAATTACCCTTATCAGTGGAGCCAGGAAACTTAAGATATGCTTGTACTGCCTTTATGTGATCTGAATGTATAAAAGATTCTTTTTAAAAATTAATTTTCTTTTTTAACTTTAGAAGCAAGATCTTACTCTGTCACCCAGCCAGGAGTGCAGTAGCAGGATCATAGCTCATTGCAACCTCAAACCCCTGGGCTCAAGCGATCCTCCTGTCTCAGCCTCCCAAGTAGCTGTGATTACAGTTATGAGCCACTGCATTAGGCTCCTATAAGTTTCTTAAGTTTGAAGATTTTTCTATGTATTATAAGATCAGAAATTTTGAGATATTAATAAACATCACAGACTTGTTGGTTTAGTCTTTGAGAGAGAATATATTCCATGTATCTTAGGGCAAAGAGTACTGGGATATATAAATACTTCAGGATCTTAAGAAACAGTAATTTGAAGTGAAATGGTATTAGATGGTTTTATTTCTTCCATCATCCTATGTGAGCATTTAACAATTTGAAGAATTGGGTTCTGTCTCTAGTAATTCATATACAAAGTAATAGGGATTACTAAGTATTCTTTTCATAATGGGGGTTATCACTAAATTTTCTTTACAATTTCTGAAATTTAATATGCTGCTAAAACTTTAGTTAGCATTATTCTCTAAATATTTGTTATCACAATTATAATACATGAGGTTAAAATGACCTATCATGAGGCCCATGAGAGAAAAGTTTCAAATAAAAAATAAAATCCTTACAAAACACAGGTATTTTAAAGAATCACAAAATTAACTTAATGTATTTCTCTTTAATTTATATGAACTTGTATATGAAAAAATGCCATGGAATAAAATACGCTCTATTACATTTGAGTTCAGGAGAATTCTCTTCTTATTTAGGTATATTTGTGGATATACATAGGGATAATGTGAGCTAATGCCACTAGCACTCCGTGGTTGTATATTATTCAGCTTTTAGGGAAACAAGGTTGGCAAAACCTAAATTTAGCTGAATATGTAATAGTTGCACCAGTCTAGGGAGGACTTACAAAATAACTTGTGCAATGACAGCCGCACACAATTTTATCCTAATATTCTGTAGCTATGAATGATTGAACGTGTATTGAACTAATTTGTGGGAAGATGACGAACATGTCCCTTGCTTCCTTACTGATATTGTTTTCTGTATTATGCAATTGCTTCCACCCCACCAGATGTGGCACAATAAATATAGTCAGACCTGATATTTATAAATTTAAAACTTGGGATAAAAGTACCCTTTGGAAAAAAATGAGCCTATTTTTAAATATACATACTGAGAAGAAATGTGGGTGAAGAAAAAAGTTTACAGAAAAGGGAGCAAGCTCAAATGTATCATGAGAAAGCAGAATTTTAAGCAGTCTGCAAAGTTTTATTTAAGAACTTGACTTCAAATACAACCTACTCTAAGCCACGGTAAGATGGAGTGATGTTTCAAATGTAAAAGTTAGATCGCTCCTGACAGATTTGGGCCAGGTGTGGAATTGGAGTATTTACACTCTCAGGGACTCTTCCCAATTGCTCAAAAGTCATCCTACCTTTTGGTGTAATAAGAGAGCTGCTTTTCCATTTAATTTGCCCAGTATAGCTTAAGTAAGCAGTTTACACTTTCTGGAATGTAATGAGGATTTATTCATTTTACCTTCTTCCTAATTTGCTCACTTATGAGCTACAACAGAGAAAAGGACCTGGCTTTCACATGGAGAGCAGAACCGCCCATGTGACAGGGGCAGCTGCAAATACTATTTCTGTGCTGACAGCTTGAAACTGGTTGTTACGTTTCAAAAGGGGTTGAGAAGATTTAGCAAGGGAGTCATTTCCCCGGTTATCTAATTAAAATAACAGACAATTCACAGGAGAAATGCAATCTATTATTCTCATAAAAGAAGAGAGCTGTTTAGCCTGGAGAAAAACAAGAAGAACCTCGTATTTTCTACCTTTTATGCAGCTACATGTATATTATATTTCTAGAGGTGTCAACATGCCCAGCAGTCATTTCAGGTCAAGATGTTACTTCACATGACTTACATTTGGTCACTATGTCAACAATGAACACTATTTTTGTGTTTTTGATAAAATGGAAACTTGTGGATATGTTGCCAAGGCTCAAACATACTGGTGTGCTCCTAAAGGGCTTCTGTAGGTAAGAATTTGGTTCAAAACTTGCTCATTTTCTGTAAATTTCTGATGAGCAGTGAACAAACTGCTAGGATTCTGGATGCCCTTTTAAACACACAATTTAAAGAAAATGCTACTTATAATTGCCTGGCAAGCTGTCCCTCAGTAATTGCTGATCGAACACCCCTGGGTAAAGATTCACTGTGCTGGATGTGGCTGACAATTGCAATTTAGGTAGGAACCAGATTCATGGCTCAAAGAGTTAAAATCTAATTCTACAGTCAGAGTCCAAAACTCCTTCCAAACGTATTTAGGAACCAATTGCTGTACATATAATAGGTTGTCATGTAATTTCTATGAGATAGTGCTTTATTCTCCCTCAATTTTTTTATTTTTTGAGCATAAAAATGGCAAACCTAAAAGAGTTATTGCCTTTTTTTTTTCTTTTAAAGAAAAGGTGTAATCTGCAGAAGGATACTTATATTCAGAAAGATCAAATCTGGCTTTCCCCAGAGAGAGAGATTACTCTTTTTTCTGTATCTAGGAATAGCTATGTCCAAAGGGATGAAAGGGCTTTTTGACAGAGTATGATCTAACCCCATGTGAATCATTTCCTCACGTGTAGAAAGGGAGAAATAAATAAATGCTTATTTTTATCCACGAAGAAGTAGTAAAAACTTGTATCTTTTTAGTAAGAACTGAGAAGAAGCTTATCTTTTGCTTATTATGAAGGTTGTTTGGTGAGGAGAGAAAGTACTGTTGGGGTGATTACAAGGGTAATCACCTGTATTTTCTTTATCTCTTTGTCCTATGAAAAGACTGACACCGCTTTCTAACCAGGTGACCTTGGGCAAGTCACTTACCCCCTGGGTGCCTCAGTTTGCTCAGACACATAATGAAGATGAAGAATATACTTATCACATGAAGCTTCTATGGGATTAACTGGGATAGTGAATGTAAACACCTGGAGTAGTATCTATAATATGACATGTGCTCAATAAATATTAGCTATTATTCTGTAATAACCATTTGCTTTAATATTTTAAGGATCAAGTGTCGATAACTTCCATATGTTGCATCTTATTTTATTTTCCACACACATGATAACACATGCTCACGTGTGTTCACCCACACATATGCAAACAAGTCATACAGTTGTGGCTATCATTCTCTGCTCTGTGAGCTCAGTTTTGCATGGCTTACCATGCATGGGTCATATGTGAACTAGTCAGTATTTTGATTCCTAGTTCCATGTCTTTACCTGATGACATTCTGCCTTAGGGATCACTTGACTGATTGACAATTTGGATAATACAGGCAACCAATCTAGATAAGACTGGCCTAATTCTTTAGTTAAATAAGAGGCTGGATTTATGCCTTTAAGAGAATTGGGTTCAATTTTACTTAAACATGGGAATAGATTCTTTTCTTAGAGATGAAAATGTAATGAGAGAAAATGATCTGGTGGGCTTATAAAGTGCTTGTGACTGTTATGTCAAAGAGCTTGTCAAATCATTGAAGCCACAGATTTTCAGAATGGGAGATAAGACTGAACAATTTTGGTAATTTTCTGAGGCAGCTTTGTGTTAATCTTTTCAGATTCTGTATAAAGTACATTCACTTCAAATGGAGACTAAGTCTTTAATTCATTATATTCAGCCTAATGATGGAGAAGTAATTCTACAATTATATTATCAACGCAGTGTGCTACAAAATTTCAGACAAAGATTACTCATTCACTAGTCTAAATGGATATTTAGTGAGCCATTTCTACATAGCAAGGAATTTGAGGATACATGGGAGATTAGGAGGATATCTTTCCTGCCTTCATGAAACTTCCATTTTAGTTAAGGAGACAGAAAATAAAAAGTAGACAAATAAGTGTTGTAAGTTCAGGCTACATTAAATGTCATGAAGAAAAATGGAGTGGATTAAAAGGATTAAGAGAGATGGCTGGTGGTAGTGGGGTGGGGGAAAGGAGGGTGATTAGTGAATGGGTCAGTTAGGGGCAGCCTCTTTGAGCAGGTAAGATTGGAGCAGAGACCTGGATGAGGGGAGAGAAGAGCTGGATGGGGAACATTTCAGGCAACGGAAGCCAGAGTAAGTCCCCTATGGGAGAGATAAGGTTGGACACCAGGGTAACTTGGATGGGTTGAGCAGAAGCTAGAATGACTAGAGGGAAGTTTGGACAGCTGACAGGGGCAAGAGCACGTGAGCTCTTGCTCTCCTTGGTCAGGAGTTTAGATTTCATCTAAGACACATGGAGACTGGTGTTTGCAAAAGATGATTCTGTGGTGGACAGGCTATAAGGTATTGAGTATGGGAGAAGGGAGGACAGTTGTGGGGTGGTTGACAAAACCCAAGTAAGAGACTGAGATACAGGGTCAATAAACACACACACACACACACACACACACACCACACAAACACACCACACAAACACACCACACACACACACACACACACACAGAGTAGGAAGATCAAATCAAGCACAATGGTTTTGCTGAGCCAAGGAGATGGAGACAAGACTTCAAGGGACCTAAATGTTGCCGTCTATCTACCTGTGTCTAGAGGATTTGTCCCCTTCTGTGAGTTAGCTTGTTCATGTCTCCAGAATCTTCTCTCCTTATTCCCCCTCTTTTTCTTACTCTCTTTCTCACAAAAGCGATCACAATTTTCTTATAGACTACCTAACAAATTAGTAAAATTATCAGTAATTCCCAATCAATAATAAATATCAATAATCCCAATCAATAAATATTGCTACTAGTGATATAATAAATATCACTAGTAGCAATAATCACCAAAAAATTGAAAATGGTAGAAAGTGCAAGTTTTAAAATTTCATACTGATAAAAATAGAAGAAGAAGAAAATAACCTAGCCTGCCTTTAAATTGCCAAATATAACCTGCAGGACTTACACTGGGCAGGAGAAAATAGCCACAAAAGAAAATGTGTAATAGCAGAAACTAATTTTAAAATTTGGTATGGAACAAAAATAAATAAATAAATAAATAAGAATCAAACCTTACTTGGAAATCTTAAGTGGAAAGTATTATAACTGATACAAATAATTTTAGTAAGTTCATAAAAACAAAAAATTATATGAGAAGTTTGTATCAATTAATAAAAAAACGGGCTAACAGAGTTTGTTTCTAAAAAATGCCTTCTGGATAAACATTTATCTACATCAATATAATTGTCATTAAAATATTGTGTTAAAATGATCTGGGGGTCAAAAACAGCAGAGACGAAATATCTCACTTTTACTTAACACAATACATAGTAGAAAAGTAATATACATTTTTGTCTTTTTCAAACTTTCTTTAGACTGGGAATATGAAAGTGAGTAAAACAACAAACTAACAAAAAACCAATGGCTTCCTGTTCCTGGATGTTACAGGCTTACAGAATAAATTAACACTCGTAACAAATAAGCTATGGGAGTAGGGAGTCATTTCTAGAGTCTAGGGTAATGCTCAAATAAAAATTGATCTTGCTAAACTGCTGTTCAAGGAGTGGGCCCGGGTAACTGTTTGTTTTGCTAAGCAGCATGTTCAAGTTTGGGGACAAAACTAGGGTGGCTGGGATTCTAGAGGAGAGGATGGGTATAGCTGCCAGTAGACCTTCTTTTCTTCCTCCTCCCTTTCTTCTTCCTCCTCTTCCTCTTTCACCCTCAGCCTCCAAGCCTCCAGACCTTGGCTTCCTTTCTATAGATATGCTGAAGAAATATTTAAAGATGACCTGGCTCTAGAGAGGAACTGTACTTTCATACTCACCAAATGAAGACATTAATCCTGATCATAATAATTACTGGTAATAAATAATAATTTTGGAATTTGGGGGAATAAGTATTGGGGAATTCTTTCGTAATGACTTGAGAATAGAGAGTGTTGTTATCCCCTTAATAATGCAGATGTTCATTTGGAATAAAATGTGTTTTCCCTGAAAAGCAAAAATTTAATTAAATTAATAATGACCTTTTATCAAAGTTAAATGTTTATCTTTTACCTTGAATTAATTAACTAAAAAGTTAGGTAATATATAGTCAAAATAGTTTAACAAATGAGGGAAGATATTGACATGATTATGTAACCCATATTTTGTTTTCTTTGGAAGTATATGAAAAAATTGTCACCTCTGATAAAACTTTCAAGCTAACAGATAAATAATACTTTGTTACATAAACTAGGTATAAGATAATCTAGATATGAGAGATGGCTAAAGATCTTGTGAGTTAATAGGCCAAACCTTTAATTAAGGTAATAAAAATATTTTTTACAGGTTAAAAGTATAATATAAAAAGAAACTATAGTCTTTAAGAACTTAAAGGGTAATTTCCCCAGGGAAAATACACAAGGGCAAGTCTAAACAATCTTATTTTAACCTTAGAAAGATTAATGGGAACCATGATCTCTCTGTCTGAGGCTGCAAATCTACATCTCATTTCAAATTAGCTCTCTGAACAGATAACCACAGCACGGGGATATATTCCAATATACAAACTAATTTTTAAAAAAAATTAAAATTGATTTCCTATATTTTCTCCTTACAAATAAAATGATCCCATCCATAAAGCTATTATTACTGTAAATATATTAAAATTATAGCACTGATCTGGGAAATAGGATCTATTTTTTTTCAGTCTGATTTGTGCCAAATGTGCTATCAAAGCAGGCTAAGAAATTCAGTCACACATTATTTAATGACTTGATAATTTGACCTCATAGTGAAAAAGTATCTTTATGAATATTTTCTTTGTAATCTCCCATGTATTTCTAATTCATATTTTTATAACTGATGTTACTCCTTCAGAAGTAATGATACGTCAATCTGAAAGATCTATGCTTGCTGAAATTTGACTGACTTTAATTTATAACACACACACATTTCAATTTCAATAGAGAAGAAATTGGTAAAGGGAGTAAAATATTTCAGACCAGTTTCACTTGTCCCTGATAAAAATGGTTTCTTATGAAAAGTTGTACAATGATTTCACAACAAAAGTTCTTTTTGCAGAATGAAAATAATCTTGTTATAGTTGTGAACTAATGTTTTATGATGAAATAAGCAGTATGTGTGCTATTAGCCATGCAATCTCCTTAATACCATATTTTCACAAGAATTGCTATATCATATTGAAATTTTAGCTTAGAAATAACATCAATAGTAGTTACTGAACCCTTAATATGGGTATGCTCAGGCAGTTTGCTATGTGCTTTACATTCATTAACTTATTTGATCCTCATATCCATCTTGTTTTACAGATAAGACAGATTCAGAGAATTTATACAACTTTTCCAAGCCCATGTGAAAGCAAGTCACAGAACCTGGAGTGGCTCTTTGTGACTCTCATTGCTTAGTTCCTAGGTATTACTGTCCTATGTCCTCTTTGGGCTTTTATCATTCCTACTAGAGTGTGAGAAATTATAAATAAAGAGCTTTGCAATATATCAGTCTATTCTTTGTAGTAATTCTATCAGATTTTAACAAATCATTATGCAATCTGCTACTACCTTGGACATGTGAAACAAATTAGAAAAACTGTGCTTTGTGGTACTATTTACATAGTGTAACCTTAAACGATTGAAATTATAAAGAAACAGATAATTTATGTATAATGAATTATATATCAAAAAGCAAAACAATGAATATTGATTAGGAAACATTTTTGAAACAATGTAATACATTTCTTTTATAAGTGAATAAAAAAGTGAAAATCACCAAATGTAGAACCTGATTCTTCCAATTTAATCATGGTAGGAACATTTAGCCGACGTTTTAATAAGTACTTATTGAGCACTCACAGGGACATAATTTAGTATTAGGATTTTGAGAATATGATTCTGTATTTCAGGATTTTAAAAATCAAATTAAGGAAACACACAATCGACAGAATCGCAGTGTATTAAAAATGATTATAAAAGTGAGTTGCAGGTAAGGAGTTGGAAACGGATCCTTACTATAAGCATCCATAACATTAACTAGGAGAAAGGGAGGGTCGTGGTTTGAGAGAAAGTAATGGAGTGATGTTTCGGGCAACCTCATTCTGATGATCAAATACCATTTTACTTGTGGTAACTTCCTTGACGAGTGATTGCTAATCAGTCTTGCTCATCTCATCCAATACTCTCTTCTCCGTACTTTTGTAAAAACGGGGATATGTCTCTATTAGCTCATATCTTGTTTTAATACTTAATTTGCAAGTGCATTCTTCCTGAGGATGACTTTCTTTATGAAAAAGGCCATATCTTCCTCATCTTAGAGACCCCGGCACTCATCACCATGTTAGCATACTATTGGTGCTCAATAATGAATAAATAGCGAACAAATTAATATATCCATAAGGAATGACAAAGAATTTGGGTCGGGAGGATTTTACATCTTTTCTACTCACTATTTATTTCCTGTTCCCTCTACATCCCCCACTTATCATGTGTAGTTTACATTTCAAACTCTCAGTGGCTTATGTAAAACTACTGAAAATCCCAATGATTACAAATACACCAGTGGCACTTTCCTTACAGGAATCTGAGATTTCTCCATGAAAAAGGGAATACCCAAATAAAATGTTAGCATCCTTGTTCTTTCCCCATATTCTACACAGCATAGGTAGTTAAACAGATTTTCGGTTTGCGGAAGTCTACTTTCATTCAGTAAGTGTTTACAGAATACTTATTATGTACCTATCCATCATTATATTTGATGTCATGAACACTGAGTTGAAAAATCAAAGCCTCCGAGCTCAAGGAACTAATTGTCTATTGGGAGATAGAAAATTATAGCAAGGTTTAGTAAATATGTTAGAAATGTGCATGGAATGCTATAAAAGAACTTGGGATATCACCTGATGTAGCTGCAGGGGTCAGTGAAGTTATTCCAGCAGTGTTCAAGAGACCAGGTAGAAGTCTCTTGGGGTTGGTCTGTGGTTGGAGTGTTTTGGGGGTCGGGTTTTATGAGAGGAGCAGAAAACAAGGGAAATTAAGACATTGGTAAGGGTGTAGTTGGGGTAGTGAATGAAAGTGTTTAGGAAGGAAGGGAAGATACAGGGAAATAAATAAGAGGGAAATGAAATGGGAGGGTCAAGAAATTACAAGTCAATTAAGTGGAAGAATAGCTACAGTGGGCTGAAAAGAACAGAGGCTGAGATATGGGAGTCTGGAGAGTGTTTCTTGGGGGATTACAAGGCTTGGGATGTGCCCATTAATTTGAGTTTCTGGAATGGAGTCAAAGGCTCTTACAATTAAGGGAGGCAAGGAACTAGCAACCTATAGAAACATGAAACAGCATGATTTTCCATTACTTAAAGTGTCTTGTGTGAAAACAACATATTACTAGGCTATTTTTAATATGCTTTTATATAAATGCTGCTCTGTTTACAACTTTAATACATATTAGAAGTAAACACTCCCTAAAAAGCCTACCTAACACTTGTTTAGAATAACTGAAGTTTATTTTTCATGCAATCGGATCCTTATTTTTTTCTCCTTTGTCTTCTAATACAAAAGTTAATATTCATTGGTAGTCTGGAACAGTAATAAGTGTTCTGGTTCTGTCTTCTCTCCTAAGGTTGAGCTTCTGTGAGAACCAACGGATTTTGTGTCCTTTAGTATTATATATTACTTTGTCTCAGCAACTTCACTTCTCCTGTGGGAGGTTTCTTTTGATGAAAACTTACAGCCCCTGGGAAATTCCTGCTACATACACTTTGGCCAGTAACACAAGTCGGTCTGGAAGGCAGGAGGCACCTGCCTAAATCAATCTTTATCTATATGTGTCCTTATAGTTGTTCAATCATTGTGTTTTCACTGACCACATGGCCAAGATGAGAAGGATAGAAAAAAGATACCAATTTGTGTTTAGTATCATATAACTTTGGAAACAGTAGCCATAATAACTCCTGGCTTCTTAAAATCACCTCATGTATTTTATTACTTCATAAACAACTTGAAATTGAATACTTATTGTTATTGTTGATTATTATAAGATGAGCCTACAGACAGCGATTACAACATTTTCTTCAGGCACAGCTGAAAAAGAACTATGTTTAAGCAACAAACTTTCATTTTGTCTCTGTGGTACAAAAATATAATGAGCCAATTACTGTAAACTTAGCTTTTAAACCAAGAATTCTCATGGAAAACAGCTCAGCATGGGAAGAGAAAGAAAAACCATTGGTAAAATACATGCAGCTTATACTTTTAAGTTATTTAAATAACATGAGCACATGAGTGATTAGAATATACTGAAGTTTTAAAATTCTACATGTATCATTAATGATTATCCTAAATGAATCCATAGATACAAAATATGAAAAAGATTGTGTCCATGACAATACAGTGGCAATTTGGTTGAGAGGACAATTTAAGATATATAGATATATGGACATACAAAAGAAGATTTATTAGGGGAATTGGCACACATGATTATGAAGGCTGAGAAGTGTCACAATATGCCACCTACAAGCTGGAGAACCAAGGAAGCTAGTGTGGCTCAGTCCGAGTTTGGAGGTCTGAGAATAAGGGAAGCCAAAGATACAACTCTCAGTCCCAGGCTGAAGGCCTGAGAACCTGGATGGTCTCTGGTCCTAGTCCCAGAGTCCAAAATTCATAGAATCTGGAATTATGATGTCCTGAGGGCAGGAGAAAAAGGATGTCTCAGCTCCATGGGAGAGACAGAGAATTCTCTTTCCTCTGCCTCTCCTCTGTTCTATGAGGGTCTCAGCTGACTGGATGGTGCCTGGCCACATTGAGTGAGGTTGGATCTTCCTCAGCCTACTGATTCAAATGGCAGTCTCTTCTGGAAACACGCTCACAGACATACCTTGAAATAAAGCTTTACCAGCTATCTGGGTAGCACTTAATCCAGTCAAGTTGACACATAAAACTAATCATCACAGAATGTGATCCAGCGATTGTAGTGTATCTGAAGAGCAAGGCCAACACCAGAACCTCATTACTGCAAACTGAACATGAGATGTCAGGTATGTTTTCACATTGGAATTAAAATGTGCATAAATCCATTTTTCTAGCCTGTGATTTCATACTATATTCTTTCTATAAGAGACACATCTGATTTGCTAGAACTACTCTTAGTAGTGACCCAGCTGGGAACTTAAGGGAGATGGGCTATTCTGGCTTCCGAAATAGTAGGTGATTTTATTGTTGACAATGCCTAGTTGGCATCCACGGGGAAAGGGCATTAATCTCTTCTGTTTAGCTCACAGAGTATATCATATTATCAAGGAAAAGGAAAAAAACTTTGTGCATTATAACATTTTACAATCACCTCTCAGAATCTGTCTCCTATCATGTAAATCTTACTCCTAAAATTGATAGATTGCACATAAAATAAATATGGATCTATTTCATTTGTGAATATTGATGCAAGTATCTTAAATAGATTTTTAGTAAACAGAATTCAATAATGCATAAAAATATAATATGAATATGTGGAATATATCACAGAAATATAAGGATGTACAGGTCTACACCTCTTTGGAGGAACATTCTTTGTGTTTTCAGGAAGCTTGTACAGTCTCAAATGGTATAGACTGGTATTTTGGAACCAATTCTCTACTCTTTTTCTGAGGGTCCTGCTTGCTTAGCAATTCAAGAGTGTCAGAGTCGATCTCTGTGCTATTCTTTTGGCATTGCGAAAAAATTTCTATTCAAAAATGATGCTGGGAAAATTGGACAGCCACACATAAAAAGCTGAAACAGGATCCACACCTCTCACTACTCACAAAAATCAACTCATGATGGAAAACAGACTTAAACCTAAGGCATGAAACTATAAGAATTCTGGAAGAAAATGTTGGAAAAACTTCTTCTAGAAAAACTCTAGGCAAAGAATTTATGAAGAAGACCCCAAAGGCAATCACAGCAATAACAAAAATAAATAATGGGACCTGATCAAATTAAAACGCTTCTCCACAGCCAAGAAAACTATCATCAGCGTGAATAGACAACCTACAGAATGGGAGAAAATATTTGCATGCTACACATCTGATAAAGGGCTGACAACTGGAATATATATAGAATTCAGGAAAATCTACAACAACACAACTCCATTAAAAAGTGGGCAAATGACATTAGCAGCAACATTTCATAACAAGACAGACTAATGGCCAACAAACATATGGAAAAATCTTTAACATCTCTAATCATCAGGGAAATGCAAATCAAAACCACAATGAGATATCACTTAACTTCAGTGAGAATGGCTTTTATCAAAAAGTACCCAAACAAGTGTTGGCTTAGATGCAGAGGGATGGAAACACTCTTATGCTGCTGATGGGACTGCAAACTAGTACAGCCTCAATGGAAGCTAATATGGAGATACCTCCAAGAACTCAAAGAAGAACTACTATTCAATCCAGCAATCCCACTACTGGGTATTCACCCAAAGGAAAAAAAGACAGTCTATATAAAAGACATCTGCACTTGGATGTTCATAGCAGTATAATTTACAATGATAAAGATGTGGAAATAATCCAAGTGACCATTAATACATAAGTGGATTAATAAAATGTGGCATACACACACATACACCATGGAGTATTACTTAGCCCTAAAAAATAATGAACTAATATCCCTTGTACTATCCTGGATAGAGCTGGAGCCCATTCTTTCAAGAGAAATATCACAAGAATGGAAAAAGAAGCACCACATGTACTCACTATTAAATTGGTACTAACTGATCAACACTTATGTGCACATATGGAAGTAACATTCATAGGGCATCAGGCAGGTGGGAGGGGGAGGAGGGGATGGGTAAATTCACAGCTAATGAGTGCAGTGCACAATGTTTGGGGTTTGTGCACACTTGTAGCTCTGACTTGAACAGTGCAAAGGCAATATGTGTAACCAAAGTGTTTGTACCTCCATAATATTCTGAAATGAATAAAAAGACAACAAAAAAAAATTCATCCACTCCCTTACTAAGACAACTAAGACTTCAAAGGCATCAATCTCCCAGCATCGCAAGTCAATTTTTCACTTAGAGACTAATACTGAAAGTGAAAAGCTAGACAAATATCAGCCTTAGAGGTATGATGTACAATCTTTTCTCACACCTTTTTTCTTCTTATGCCTCCTAGTCTTTGTGTGTCTTTGAGCCCTACTTTTTAAATCCATTTCATTTTCCTCTTGTGCCATTGTTTAGTTCTTTTCCACAGACAGTGCTAGCACTAACAATTCTTTCCCCTTTGCTTAATAATACATAGCAATTTCTATTAACCCTAACTAATAACCCATTGGCAAACTGCACATTGTAGTGTCAGAATGATACAGGCAACATCCTTTTCCATTGCCCCCAAATCTGCGCCAATCTATCTTTCTGGGAATCTTGGTCTTATTTTATAAGAAATGGTTTAAAGGTCTTCTCCCTCCTCTGGGAAAGAGGGTCAAAATAAAGTGCTTATTCCTTGAGGATACAAAAGAACATTTAAGAAAAAAAGACTTACTTTTGGAAATAATAGAACAAACCTGTGACAAATGGATCGTTTTAGTACCTGAATATTTCCTGATTAATATTTTAACCTGATTGCAATTTCTCAGAGGACTTTGGGTGTGCAGAGATACCTATTGCCTCAATTTAATAATTTGTCTATTCCCCAAAGCCAGTTAAGAATGTAAAGAAAAACAAATCAAATATCAAACAACTATAAATTTACAAATAGCTCATATGCAGAAAGTTTTATGAGCCAATGATAAGAGGTTCATGAAATCTTCACATAAAACCAAAAATCAATCATAGCAGCTCAGAGAAAAGTGGCCTGTTGGTTATTTCTGATTATAGCCCCTAACTGAAACACAATATTATTCACCTAATGTCATTACAATTATTTCCTGGCTATTTTTGTTACAGCCCAGACTTTTTAAAAATAAAACACTAACTGAAAATACAAAATATTGCAGCCATTGCAGTTTTAGTGAAAATGTACTCATTTTTGAATGGAATAAGTATGCTATACATATATGCTATATGAAACCAATTATAATATTCTCACAACTATTAAAGAAATAAAACATGCATCCATCTAGCTTTTTGGCCATAAAATATAACTTAATGCACCAGTGATACAATTAATAATGTCATGTAAGAAACTTTCAAAACTGGGAAGATTTAAATTCCCCAATACAAATATGCCATTTATTTAATAAAATTTTGTTTAAAAAACAGCATGCCAAATGAAATGACCTAGTTTGCAGTATTTGAGGAGTTTCCCCACCTGCCTCTTTGCAACTTTAGTAATTGTAAACCAAGCTTTTGGCAGATTTACAACCTTCCTTAATTTTCAAATAAATCTGGATGGGGAAAATTTCTCCCAGAGATGAATTCCCACACAATAAAACTAATTCCCATAAAGGGGTAAATTCCCACTGAGATAGTAGTGCATTTTTTTTTTTCCAGTCTTATGCAAGGGCAGAGAAATTAACAATAAACAGGCATCTTTGAAACCAAGTATTGAATAGAAAAGCCTCATCTGCTGCTGATTTTTAGAAGGCAACAGGGACCTGCATCAGTGTAGCTCTCCTGCAGATCTTGAAATATAAAGTGCAGGAGTTTTTTCCCAATTTAGAAAGGAAAGATAAGAAGTAAATGGAAATAGATTTAACGAGAGTAAATTACTCCTCCAGGAATGAAAAATTTATATATTTTTTTCATGTGTAAAGCACACTGGCACGTACCTTGTATTACTCAGTGTAATTTGGTCACCTATGAAAGCAGATGCAACTTGAATTAGTTAAACAAACCAGGAGAACTTGATGCCTTATAACTACAATAGTAACCAGAAACCAGACCATGGAAAAGGCGGGGACAGATGTGGATATGGGAAGCCTTGGATCCAAGGTCTCAAACAATGTGAGGGTTTTCTAAGTGTCCCCTATATCCAATGGCTCTGTCCAGTTGGATTCACCGTCACAGATTGGGTTTTTTATATGATCTCAGAAGGACATGGTCTTGAAACCTGAAGGCTCATTCATTTTTTTTTTTTTTTAAATACAAATTTTCTTTCTCAACATGAACTCCATCAAGGTAAAGAAACTCTGTAAGCAATGATACCAGCCATTGGGTAGAATAATGGTAAAATCATGGATGTAAATCATTGATAGTAAAATCAATGATACCAGCCATCCCTAAAGAACTAATGGTCTAGGCTGGGCCCGGTGGCTCACGCCTGTAATCCCAGCACTCTGGGAGGCTGAGGCGGGCGCATTGGTCGAGGTCAGGAGTTCAAAACCAGCCTGAGCAAGAGTGAGACCCCGTCTCTACTATAAATAGAAAGAAATTAATTGGCCAACTAATATATATAGAAAAAATTAGCCGGGCATAATGGTGCATGCCTCTAGTCCCAGCTACTCGGGAGGCTGAGGCAGAAGGATGGCTTGAGCCCAGGAGTTTGAGGTTACTGTGAGCTAGGCTGACGTCACGGCACTCACTCTAGCCTGGGCAACGAAGCAAGACTCTGTCTCAAAAAAAAAAAAAAAAAAAAAAAAACTAACAGTCCTGAATTTTATTTAATGCAGTCATTTTTACATTATTAACTGAAGAAAAATGGGTGCCTTTACAATTCTGAAGGCTCGTTCTTATAGCTTAACAAGGCAAGGATGAGGGCTCTATTTCCCTGGGATGTGTCTCTCCTTGAACCATTTCCCAAAGCCAAAGAGACCCAGTAATAGGATCTCTTGGGATGGACCCACTTGGGTATCATACCTGTGACTGCTAGGGTAGACTATTATGATTGGCTACCTCCATCTGAAGCATGGTTAGAGCAAGGACGTCGGAGTCACCCAAAGGAAGTTCGATATATATCAAACTATATTAAAATTCCTTAAAGTTGAATCAGTTTGTGCTTTTCACTATAGAGAAATATTTATTTAAAGCAGTGATCCCTAAAGAAATTAACCATTTATAAATCCTTTTGGTGTATGCTTTTCAGACAAACCATATTGACCAATTTTCAGGCTATACACATAGAGCTGGTTTTTAAGGTTGTTCTTCAAGTTCTAAAAGAAGTGAAATACACATGGAGAGAAATAGATTTGAGGAAAATCCTAATATATGAGTCCCAAGTCTGGTCAAATCTCAAAGGCATTTTCTGTATTTTTTTAAGAGATCCTGTCTTCTATTCATATGCCGTCCCACAGGCCATGCAAACCTTGCAGTGGCCTTACTTCTGGCCTTGCCTGTCAAATTCTCAACATAGCCACTGTTTGTAATCCTTCCCAAACAAGCTGAAACTGCCCAAAGAAAAAAAGCAGCACTTGCCCTTTTAACTAACTCAGACTAAAGGTGAATTAATTAAAAAAGAGGATGATTTCCACTCTTCCAATTTTCCTGCCCTTTTAAACAACTCAGAAAAAACTAAGTTAATTAAAAAGAGAAGGTAAGTTTTCACTCTTCTAATTTTCCTAGAGGTTAGAGAATTCCTCCTTATTCTATCTGAGAACAAGAAGGGAGAGGTTTTCTTTACTTATTACTCTTCCCTGTTGTACTAAGAGACATTCATTCATCCCTCCCTCACCTTGTAAATAGCAATTCATAGGAAGACATCTCTCCATCAAGACCCTGAAAGACCCTGGTCTACGTTCTAAGCATTCCTGATCCAGGATCAATATTTACAGGGCTTCCAACTCACCCTGTCCTTTAAAAGGCATGCCGTGTGGTTGATTGCAAAAATGTCCACAAACTTTTCTTTTCCTTTTATCCATGCCCATTGGTAGTGCCCACGCATACTGCGTGAGCTATCTTTAATGACTTGCTTTTGCAAATGGAACATTAGCAAGTATGGTTTTTACATAGCAATATCTAGCTGATAAAAAAATGATACTATCATTAGATGCTGGCAAATGGAGCCCTAGAACCATGTGGCTCAGGAAACCCTGCAATCTGTAATGCCTTCCTCCAGCTGCCTTAAGTCTCCCTTCAGTGGCTGTAACCAGGTCAGGCAAAGCAAGTCCATTTCTCCTTCTTTGGGGTGCTGTCTAATCCTCTAATAACTCCTTCTCCTCGATAAGAAGAAGAATTATAAGATGGAGAGTGAGCAGGAATACACAAGCTAGGAATGCAAAAAGAACCATAATTGCAGAACTAGAAGTGATTAACCATATGGAAACTCTGGAAACAAATTTGAAAACTTAAAGAAACATAGTTGTTCTAGAGCACCGGTCTATTCAACCTTTGAAGAAAAGATGATTCTAATGTGAGTTAAAACTCAGTTTCCCTTCGTGGGCCTGTCTCCTACTGTTCCCTTCCATGAATCAACTCTGGGTTTTCCAGTCCTTATGTCCTTACTTCCATAATAATTTCTGCTTGGGATACTACTTTTCCTGACTTGAAATCTCATGATTTTCTCCAGCTTTACTTTCTCTATATAATCTTTTCTGATCTCAGATCAACTGTAATCTCCCCATATTCAACCCCCTTAGGACTTTTTTTTTATGCTTTTCTGTGTAAACATAGTGAATTCCGTATGGTAGGGTAAGCTCTTTGATAACAGAAAATACATTTCACTTATCTCTGAAGTGTTTAGGAAAGAATAATTGCTTGAGATATTATCTATTGAACCTGATACATGAATGAAAGAAAAAGAAGGTTTCTGCTAGGATTACCAGAATTTTCTACTCAGAAATTTTCAGTAGTTTTTCAGAGTCTATATTCTAAACTTTCCAGCATAGAATTTGAAGCTGACAAAACTTACTATTCTAGTCTTTTATAGCTGTAATCTTTTATTTGAATTATTTCCATTTTAATTATTTATACTCCTTAAAATATATGTGCATTTCTCAACTTTCCTCTATTTGTGATTCTGTTTATTCTGGTATTCTGTAAATTCTTTGAGGGCAGGAACTATTTCTTATATATTTTACTATTTTTATGACTAAACAGTACACGGCCATAGTAGGTACTCAGAACTATTTCTTGGGTGAATAAATGCTATTTACCAATCTATAATGTCTTTTTATCTGCTCTTCAATTACCATAAGCTAATGAGTTCCTTGAAGCTCAGTTCCAATACTACACTGATGTATAAAGCCTCTCTGATCACTTCACATGGGAATAATGCATTTCTTTTAACCATAAATGTATTACATGCATTACTTTAATTTGGAGATTTTTAACCCAGCCTCAGTCCATATCTTAGTTTCATATGATCTAGATATGCGTTCCAGATAGTAAACAAGCACCTTGAGAATCAAATCACTTCCTATATTCATTTTACATGTCTGACCAATGACAATGTGTTATGTAAGTTTAACTTCCATTCTATTTCAACAGCTGAACTGAGGCTACACCACTTCTAGAATCATACAGAACATTTTTTTCCTTACAATTTCTTGTGACATTTTAGTTTTAATATTTATAAGTCATTTACAAATATGAGTCATCTCCCCTATGAAACAAAAGGTCCTAGAAGCCAGGAGAACCTGTATCCAGGGTATCTTATATCCCTTCAATACCTGGTATAGTGGGTAAGGAAAGCATTACATAAACATTTGTTTAGTAATATAATATAATACATATTTGCTGATAAAAGGTAACAGCTTACTTTTCAAATTTTTTACAGCTGTATTTTTTTTTTTTTAACAGATAGGGTCTCACTGTTTTGTCCAGGCTGGCCTCAAACTCCTGGGCTCAGGCGATCTTCCTACCTTAGCCTCCTAAGTAGCTGGGAATACAGTTACATGCCACCATGCCTGGCTACAGCTGCACTTTTTAATTTGATGTATTTATCAACTTTCCTCTATTTGTGCTTTAAATACTTGCTGTATATTATTTTTTATTTATGTTATTAATATAATTATATACAAATACAAAATATTAAAAAGCTCATTTGTTTATCTTGAGATCCTATTTTCGTGTATGAAAAAGTTCTAACATGTCTTAAGTCATGTTTTTTAGTCTTACAGACTTTTAGTGTTTTACTCTTTTAAAGGCATGATCTTGGACATATAAAAACTTTTAAATAGGAACTAAAATACATTATAGTTATAATTAAATGTACAATTATAAAATAATAAAAGTTATATAAGGCAAGTATTTAACAAGTATTTAAAATACATGTTACCTATTACTTGCTTTGTGGATTTAGTCATGACATTAAACATGTTTAGGTTAGTTTCTCCATCTGTGAATGGAAATGAAAATATAGGCACTCTTTTTGCTTCAGGGCTGGTGTAACACTTTGTTATTATGTTTTGTAAATGGAAAATGATCCAAAAATACAAAAAATTTATGATAGACAAAACTAGCCATTTTCTAAGTCCTAGTATTCCATAATATGTTAATGAGTATTTTATTTAAATAAAAAAAGTACTTGGACATCTATATGTAAAAAAATGCTACATTTCATTTGTGGAAAATCACAATTCATTGTATTCTATAAAGAGTGTAAATTTGTTCATTACAAATAACTGATTAACTTTTGTTACATTGTGTTTACCAAATTTATTTAACCAAGAGTTGCCTCTCATTTTGTTTTGTTTTGTTTTTTAAATAACATCCATTAATACTTGGAGGAATTAATATTTCTCCACAACCAGTGTGAGCAACTTTGGACGAGACACTAAAAACTTAACTTTTCATGTAAATCAAAAGGAAAAACAAGCAAGCCCTTTCTATCTAACAGAACATTATAAAAAGCCAATTAGCAACATTGTGTATATAAATCACTATTAGGGAGTTAATTTTATAAATTGGGGAGATACTCTAACTCTTTTGACCCCCATGGTGCCATATACTATACTGGAACAGTAATTTCCTCAATGTTACCCCTGTGGCCAAAAGGAGTTAATGCTCCGATCAACATACTGAATTCCCTTCCAGGATGTAATTTGCACACTGGGGTAATCTGGATGAACATATAGCTTTTTCTGGCTTTTCTTAAATCTATAAAACTTTGAATGATTCACCAAGGACAAATTATCAAGCTGTACAAACTAGCAATCAATAATTTAGTGCAGAATTTTTTTAAAAAACAATTTTGGAGGGCAAATAGTACTACAGCTTTTTAAAATACACAGAAAAATATCATCTGACAAGGTTTAAATAAGATTTTTGAATTACTTAAGAAAATATCCTGTTATTTTTATATGTTGGACTCAGGAGCAAAAGATCCAAGTTCGGGGTGCCCTCTTAAAGATATTTACAACTCAGGATTAGATTGGTCTCTCCCAATTCACATGTGGGAAGGGCATTAGAAGCTTATTTGTTTACATGGAGTTGGATGGATGGGTGGATAATGCTCTATTCTGTACCTAACGGTATGACAAAGATATAAACATGAAAGAAAATTATATTCATGTGACAACATTATACAATGAATATTTTTGTTTTATCATCTCCCTTCACTTTACCAAAATATAAACTTTGAATATTTTTCTCTTCCAATTCTCTTAGAAGTGGTGGTAATTACTGTTCCATTGATATTCAGAAATAGTCATGAAAACGTGGTTTTTCACTCTCTTTCTACTACTCATCTCTGCAGACTTTTAATGCTGGAAGCCACAGCATTAAAAGTCATTTATTTGTGGAAGCATCTCAAACACAGAGATCAGTCCTTTTCATTGAGGTTTATTAAAAAATAAAAAAGGAGGGAAATGTACAGAATTTGCAAGTTTCACTGCTGATTCTAATTTGCCTGGTAGAAGTTTGGACCCCTATTTAGGGCATTTTATTCACTACCACTATGGAAAAATCACAGCTTTAAAGATGAGTATCTGTCTATAGGAATGATGCTCAATAAATGTTTATTGAATGCATAAAGGATGTCTTGCTTAAAAAGCTATCACATAACACTGTTTTTCTCTCCTCTTTCAAAATAAACAAATAACAATAAAACACCTTCAGTGTGTCTCCTACTTGGTTTTAGGTTAAGTTAGACCTCCTTAGACTATCATAAAAGCTCTTTCTTAATTTGGAGTTTTGATATTTTGGCCACGTGTTAGAGGAAAAAGGAAGGGGAATATGGCCCAATAGGCAGGATTGTCTGAAACTGACCTTGTTAGTTTATGCAGGGTTTCATGGACAATGAGATGGTTAGGACCTGGGCTGTGTTTTTCGCTAGAACAAGAGGACCAAAGCCAAGCAATTCAGTGTCTTTACAGGAGCAAGCACTTTTTCCACCTGTACCCTTCCCCCCAGCAGAGAGGACGAACCTGCCAAGGAATGCAAGCTTTCCCAGAGCAGGGCAGTAGGTAATCCCAGACAAGCCTTGTAAATATCTTGTCTGGTGCCAAGTAGCCTGTTTATTTCCCCATTGATATGCCTCCTTTCTTAAGATGAGAGACCCATGGTGGAAGGGTTCCAACCCATGCATTGGAATCCATGCTTTGTCTCCAGAAATTATGCCTCCGTCAAGACTCTACAACTGAGTACAGACAGATCAAGAAATCAAGTATATGTACTGACTCTGACCTTCTGAATTTTCTCTTACCCAGTGAAACCCATTCTTAACCAAAGGTTTGTGACATTGTGGAGAAACCCAGAAAGATCTTCTATCTGTAACAAACATAATTCAAGCAATCAACAGAAATCCACCTGAAATTCATGCAAGGAATAAAGGCATAGTTTAGAGCAAAGTCTAAAAGCAAAAGAAAATAAGAGCTGAATAGACAAAATTCCAGAAATCAGAGGCACAGCTACGTTCAGAATTCTGTAGACACAATTGAAAACGCTGGCTCCAGTTCAAAAGGAGATACAGATAGTCCACCTAAATTCTAACAGACAAAGGAACAGATAGAATCAGTGAGAAGAGGATGTGAGAAATATGAGGAGGTTGTCTTTGGCTAAGAAGTCATGAAATTTAAAATCAGACATGGCAATTGAAATCTTCTGGAGAGAAGCCATAGACAAAATTTTGCTTGCTACTTCCTTGAGCCCAATGCCAGAAATATGTCTTCTTCCAAACCACACCAACACAACCATGTAAGCTAAGTAAATTAATAACAACACCTGACTCGTACGGCAAAGAGCTTGTATTGGCAGTGCATGTACAAAGAATGAATTAGTAGCACCAACAATTTGCCTCTGTGGTCTCTCAGTCTTGTTCCTGTGCTAGATATCAAATTTTCTTCCCTTAGGTTGGATATGACTATTGATGGAGATATTGGTGGTAACTCCTTTTGAACCAACACCACTGCACCCTTATTTGAGTATTTTTTAAGGGGGAAGTCCAGCTAGATCTGAGATCCCCATAGACATAAGCAGGGTACACATTGCCTGTAACTAGAGTCTAATCTTCTTATAACTTCCTTTATCTTCATATCACTAGAAACTACAGTTTTCTTCTCCCTGCTAATTTCTCTCGAGTGCTGTATCAGAAATAGGCCCTTCACATTTACTGAATCAACTGCTTTTATATTTTTTAATTATAGGAAAATTTACCACCAGAAGACAATTTTTTTTCTCTATTCATGTGAAAATTTTACATTCTACTTCTATTTTTTTCCAGGGCTTGCCCTCAACTTTTTAACATATGTATGTAGCGGGTCATTGAATAAGCAAGATTTATAAGGTGTAATAAGAATACAACTTTATGTTTGTCTTTTACTGCCTATTAAAAATTGATGAACTCTCTTCCCTGGCACTGCCATGACACTTCTGCTGGGTGTCATGGCCACATTCAGACCCCTCACGAAGCCCAAGATGGTCAAAAAGAGGACCAAGCAGTTCGTCTGCCTCTAGTCAGACAGATACATCAAAATTAAGCGTAAGTAGAGAAAATCCAGAGGTATTGACAACAGGATACAGAGAAGAGTCAAGGGCAAGTTCTTGATGCCCAACATTGGTTACTGGAGCAACAAGAAAACAAAGCACATCTGCCCATGAGTAGCCCAGCAGCCATCAGAGGGCCAATCCTAATGCCAGTCTGCACAGCAAAGAAAATGAACAGACAGCTCACCAGCAGTTTGTCTTTAAATACAACCGTAAAAAATGCCCAGCATAAGCAGTGAACTGAAGAAAGTTCACCCTCGGTACTAGGCAACCTGTGACCTATTTGATAATTGTTAGGTAATACAATATCCTATAATGACTTTAAGGTAAAAGAGATCAAAAATAGCAAAAGGCCTGGCACGTGTACTTTTACCAAGTTCTCAGATAACTCTACTTCACCAAGAGTTTTGGGACCACACAAAACATATCTTGATTTAGAAATCAGAATGCCCCATTTAATACATGAATTTCTATTTTAGTCATCATGTAAAGAGAAAGTCTTTTCCCTATCCTCTAAGATGAGCTGCCCTCTGCTGGTAAAGAAATGTGGTGCATACTCTCTCCAGAAGTCCTGGGTCCATCCCAGGTTAGCTTTGTTAACAAGTTTCGAACCCATCCTGAGTCAAAACAGGAAGAAGAAAGATTGAAACGGAGTAGGAAAGTTCCTGTTTAAGTGCCATTCTTAAAATTTTGACACATACATTTTGCTAATACGATTTTAGTCAGTACCGTTATCTTTCACCTGAAGGATACAAGAAACTTAGAATGTTTCAGCTCTCATTATCTTAGCTTATCATAATTATTGTCTAGTATTTTAGCTTATGTATTTTTTAATCTTACCAAATTAGTTAGCATTTTATACAACTAAGGTTTATTTGTACAGTTTTACTCACATTTCTCAAATGTTCCATTTAGTATTACCATTTGCATTTTATTGCACTTTCAAAGCCTTTCTTGTGTTTCTTCCCAACATTAGCCCATCCTTCTTTCCTATATATACTCGCTATCCTCAATTCTAATATGAAAAAATTACTTTTGCCTATTTATTCCTCACTCTTGAGGGATATTTTCACTGTGTATAGAATTTCTACGGAAAGTAGTATGGAGACACCTCAAAGAACTCGAAGTAGAACTGCCATTTGATCCAGCAATCCCACTACTGGGTATTTACCCAAAGGAAAAAAAGACATTTCCATAAAAAGGACATCAACACTTGAATGTTTACAGCAGCACAATTCACAAATTGCAAAGATGTGGAAACAACCCAAGTGCCCATCAATCCATGAGTGATTAAGAAAATGTGGTATATGTATACCATGGAGTACTACTCAGCCATCAAAAACAATGGTGAACTAATACCTTTTGTATTATCCTGGATGGAGCTGCAACCTATTCTTCTAAGTGAAGTATCATAAGAATGGAAAAACAAACACCACATGTACTCACCATCAAATTGGTACTAAGTGACTGACACTTATGTGCACATATGGAAGTCACATTCATCAAGCATCAGGCAGGTGGGAGAGGGAAGGAGGGAATGAGTAAATTCACACCTAATGTGTGCAGCACACACGGGGGATGGGCACACTTTTTAGCTTTGACTGGAGGAGTGCAAAGGCAATTTATATGACCAAAGCATTTGTACCCCCATAACATTCTGAAATTTTTATAAAAGCAGCTTATAAAAAAAGAATTTCAGATTGTCATTACTCTTCCTCCAGCTCTTGAAGTTATAGTGGACAATGTAATTTGTGCCTGTCTAGTATCCACTTTTGCATTTTCTCTTGCTGAAAGAATAATGCTAAAGCCAAGTGCTTGCTAAGTATCTCCATACCTAGACTTCATTGCTGTTGAGGGGGGTGGTCATTAACATGATTCTTGCTTGTAAGATGCAAGCGAAATTCTACCGGTCATTTCTGTGATTTTTTTCATAATAAAAGATGACAAATATTGCTGACAAACTCCTTTATGCTTCCTACCTTGAGGTTATATGGCTTCTGTAGCTGTAGCAGCCATCTAGTGACTCTGAAATCACAAGCATGAGGAATCGATAACATTTTGAGGATGCCACTCTGGCATTGCTGAGCTGCTTAATCAATGCCGGCAACCATCCATCTGGTTTTATATTTAAAAATCTCATATTTTAGACAGTGTCAAATATGACATGCTAGGTACATTATTTTCTCTGAAATTCTGCACTGGCTCTTCTCTCTCTGCTACTCCCTGCCTTGTATGTTTCTTGTCATTCATGCTTTAAGTCTGATTTAAAAATTTACTCCTTTTGTGAATATTTCCTTGAATCCCTCAAGGATTCCTTGAAAAAATCTATTCTTTCATCTGTGTTCCAGGAACAATATATCCACGTTTGTATTACCATTTGCCACACTTTACTGTAACTCATTTTTTGAGACTGTCACTCTCATCAGATTGCTCTTCAAAAAAAAAGTATCATGCTTTTTTTCTCTCTGTATTTTATCACAAGATCAGTGTTTAATAAACACTTATTTAATGAATTAATCTATACTTTGTGAGCCTGGCTGTCATGTCCAAATACAAAAAGTATTATTATTTTTTTTCCCGTGGCTCTCTTTTTCTGAGTATGTTGTGCTTAGTCTCTGACAAATAAATGTACACAGAGCTCCTATGGTTACTTTTCAGTACAAATAATTCCTCCCAAAACCTCCCCAGAGATTACTTGTAGAGTTGTTTAGTATGTTCTTAATGAGCTTTCTGTTTCTAGAATACTACATAAAATGTTACTGTTAATAATACTTTACTGTTATTTCTTTTCTTTCTTCAAATTGTTATTCTTTTCCCAAAATTCTGATAGTGGAAATATAGTTTTCTTCAAATGAAGAAATACTATTTTAACATCTGTTAGGCTTGAAAAATCATGTCCATTATTCATAGGGGACTTGGAGACTAAAAACCAAGATAATGTTGAATAAGACTGTCTAGGAGCAAAGTGATTTTATCATTTAAAAATGATTTTACTCTTTTACCATTGTGGTTAACCAGATTGGAGAATATTTATCTCTTTTAATGGTATCCAGTGAGCTTTCTAACTAGCATTTACTTCTATATTTGTTGGTTATTTTCTTATCTGGGGTATTATCTATGGGTTTAAAAACTCTTTGTGTTTATGGACAAATAAGCCAGACTCAGATGATCAGAGAACTTACTGTGAAATATCAAAGGCATCTTACTATAAAGGACTGGTAACTAAAGGATGAAGACAGATGAAGAATAAATTTAATTAGACTGAAATAATTTAAATCTTGGCAGATTAAAACTACTTGGAAAATGATACTACTAGACTGTAGTAAATTAAACCTATCATGGTTTTTAGACTGGATATGAATAAAGTATTTTAGTCCTTGCTAGGGAAAAGTTTGAGAGATTGCTAAATTCTCCTTGAGTTGTCATTCTAACCACCTACAAATTCAAACTACAAATCCTTTAACTATGTATGATATGTTTGGTTTCCCAGCTACTCAAATTTCCTACTGCCAAAAAAAAACACTTTTATTTTTTCTATACAAATATTTCCCCCCATACTGCATTTCTTCCTGGCTCTACTCTAGTTTTTCTTTGTTTACCTGCTTTAATTAAAACAAACAAACAAACAAACAAAAAACTTCAGCTATGTTGTTTTTCTTTTAGGCAGAAAGTTCTGCATGAGATGTTGCCAACTTAAAGCCCTACAGGAGATCTGCAGGTAATATAAAGAAGGAATAAGCCAAGAGTAGGACATTGGGAGTGGGTTTTTGGGAGTTTGGGTTCAGTGAACACACATCCCACCTAAAGTGGGAAGCTGCTACTTAGCTCTTGCTTAATTTTAATGGATTATTTGATTTTTTTTCCCCAAACAAGTCATGCATCCCAATATTTCTGTGAAATCTTCATTTGAAAAAATGCTGCCATATCTAGACATTGAGCATCAATGACTTAGCAGCACAATAAGAGAAATGAAAAAATAATATATCACTGCCTGTGAAGCAGTCCTATAAAAGAGAAAAATTGAATGTGAACACAATGTAACCTCTAGATCCAACTCCCAATTTACAAGGATGCAGAGAACACAGGAACTCGTTAAAACACACCACAGGGATGCAATCAGCAAACTCCAGACTGCAGGGAACTGCAGGACCAACCACACAGTTTCAACAAATAATTGCAAGGAAAAAAAAAAAAAAGAGATGAAGGGGAAATGTATAGATCAAAAGATATTTAAAAGATACGTTAACCAATTGCAATGTGTAGACCCATACAGATCTTAAAAATTGTAACACTGATGAGATACTGACTGGATACTTGATCTCAAGGAATTATTGATTTTTTAAATTATGATAAAATTAATTTGACTATATTAAAATAGCTCATTCTCCTCTTTAGAAATGTATAATAAAATACTTATAAATGACATTTTTGAAAATAAATTTACATTTTGAAAAACAAAATGCTGGGCAAATATGGCACGTGTCTGTGAGCCACATGTGGTTTGTGTTCTGCCAGTTTGCAACTTCTGATGCTTGGGACTACAGGTGCCCTTTGAATGACATGGCTTTGAATTGTGAGGGTCCATTTATTCAGGGATTTTCTTCTGCCTCTGCTACACCTGAAATAGCAAGAGCAACCCCTCCTGTTCTTCCTCCTCTTCAGCCTACTGAATATAAGGACAAAGAGGATGAAAACCTTAATGATGATCTACTTCCACTTACTGAATAGTAAATATATTTTTCTCATATGATTTTTTTTAATAACAGTAGGCTATTAGTAGTTAAGTTGGGGTGGGAGTCAAAAATTATGCACAGATTTTTGACTGTAGGGGGGTTAGGTTGGCGCTCGTAACTTCCACATTGATCAAGGGCCCACTATAGATGAAATTAATTTACAATTCTTATTTCTAATTCACATCAAAAGCTGAGTATTTCAATTATACGTAAGACATGCAAAGATATATAAAAGTACTGCTTTCTTGTGGAGAATAAGACACATGTAAGTCAAACCTTAAAGAATGATGCGCTATTGCCACCCTTTCACCCACTGTTTTAATATTTAAACTCCGTAAATGTATTTCTAATAGTTGGACTACTTGAATGTTTTCTCAGATTTTCAATCTTGCAACAGTTAGTACAATGCTTCTCAGTAATAAGAGCTTTAAGTTAGCAAATGGCTCCTGGGTCATTTCTGCTCCAAAGGAGACTTCTAAGCACACCATGCCAGGGCTGCCAATCATAGCACATGACATTTTCAGAGCACTCGTTGCCATTATATAAAACTGTGCAAAATGAAACCACTTGGGAACCATCCACCAGTGTCCCTGGGGACATCCTCCAGTGTCCCTGGGGACTTCTTAGATCATTCATTGCTAGGATCACTGAACTTGAATTCCCTAAATCCTACCTAAAGGAATTAAACTTAGAGATTTTGGACATATCATTGCTGAAGATGCTCCTGAGCCTCACTGTATGTAAAGTGGCTCAGGTGGGGCTGTAGCAATGGTGCAGCAACTGGCACTTACAAAGTGCTCAATAAATACTGGTTCCTTTCCCTCTACCCTGCCCATTGCTCACCGAAGCCTGTCTAGTGGATAAGTAGAATGTAGCACAGTGCTTTTCAGTCTGGTGATGGGGCATTAATAGTGGGTGTAGAGGACACATATTAAACTTACCTGGAGAGTACTTTTCAGTGTCTAAACCCTCTCCCTGTAGGTCAATCAGAATTCTTTGTCTCATCTCATTGCCATCAAATTGAGTTGTGAAGAGCACCCTATTTGAGCTGTAGCTTCATATCAATATTTCTCATATTTTATGCTAAATACAGGTAAAGTGGTTTAGTTATGGTTTTCCTCTCTCTCCCACCCCAAGCATTAAATTTTAGGCTAGACCTTCAGCTGTTAGGAAAAGCGCATTGAAAAATGAATAAACATCAGCACCATGGACAGAAGAAAAAAAGACTGCTGAGAAATGAAATCTGAAAAACCTCCCCAAACAATTCTAACATGTCATCTTTCTGGCGACACCTCTATTCCTGTCCC
Organism: Mirza zaza; assembly: GCA_008750895.1. NCBI lineage: Eukaryota > Metazoa > Chordata > Mammalia > Primates > Cheirogaleidae > Mirza > Mirza zaza. The sequence continues at coordinate 67,809 of VSMD01031479.1, read as the reverse complement.
CTGCTCCTCACTAAAATCCCTGGTTGAGGACCACTGTTCTAACAAAATGAGTCTCAGAATATTAAATGAGAAAATTTGAAAATGCTGCTATTCTGGTCTAACTCATCATGCAGCTTAGAAAATCTGTAATTCTATAAATCACTTAAGCGTATCAAATTTGAAAGTAAATCTTAAAATCACAATAAACGTGTTCTGTTGGTCTCTGTTATTAATAAACAACACTTCCATTTTATGCCACAAATGTTAATTTTATTGTCTTCTTCAGAAAGAATTATCTTTATGTTTAATATTGTTATAATTATTAGAAAAATAAAGTAGAATACTTGCAGACAGTTCAAGGAATAATTCCCTACAAAGCAGCATAGTTACAGTTCAGATATGAAATAAGTCATATAGAAAGATAGCAGAAGGGAAGAGAAGAGTTTATCCATTATTAACAAGGCAACGCTACACAGAATAAGGAAGAAGAAAACAAATTGTCATGAGCAGAGAAATAGGCTTCACACATAGATGCAATGGTGCTACTATAGTTTTATATATGTAAATAGCTTAAAATGGGGTGGACCTGAAGTTAATGGCCCTTAATGTACAATTAATCAAATTTACCAGAATTCTGCCTCCTATCTGACGTTTCCATGGTCTGTGGGTAAGAGCTTCCTTTTAGGGATCTCCTACCTTGGATATTTTTCATTTGAAATATCTTAAGGAAGTCATGTAACCTACCCTGTGCATTTTCCCTGTTTTTTTTTTTTGAAGTAGGAAATATACTAACATACATTTTTGGTTTTCCTTTTGGAGGCCAATAATCAAGATATGAAAAGTTTGATTCTTACCAAACTACCTGCAAAACCTCTTCTGTTTCTACGATCCTCTCCTTCATTCCCTTCCACCTCCTTCTCAATATGCTTTGCCTTTTCTTAGATAAGGGGGAAGCATATTAGACAACGGGCTTTAAAGGCAAAAGACTGACCACCTTCCATCCTAGCTGTCCAAGAGTGGCAGGAAGTCTTCCAGAGCAGCCTGAGAACTCCAGATTCGCTGGCACAACGTGCCTATGCTGTGTCATCTTTTTGTGAAAGGTATATATGTACACATGCTAGGGTCGATGGTTTCTTATTTTTATAAAAATTTTAAAGGTCTTAGCATAGTTTGTTGATTGTATATTTTAAATGAGTGTACTAAGGAAAACAGGTTACTCTTTAATTCTTGATGATTTCTGTTGTGTTCCTCATTAAGAGAAAAAAGACAAACCTATCTACAAATAAAAATTCATTTGAATATCATAAATACACAAAGTACAAATCTAGGTTAAACATATCAAGTGAGATGCGATTTCTTTATTTTTCTATAACCTGTCTCAGTAATTATGATGTGCACCCACCCACTGTGTTAGGTGGCAATCTGGGGTCTCCACTCCCTTTTCCTAGAGTTGTGCCAAAAGTCTGGGAGACTTTAGTTGTCCAAGCCTTTGGCACTGAGAAGCCTTGATCCTAGTTAACCTCTGAACCTGCTGGCAGCTTTTTGCATCGCAGGAATCACACGTGGTTCTTGATAAGTCAGCGTGTGCAGGTTGTGGCTGTGTTAGCTCTCATTCCTGTCAAAGAGATCTTGTCCTCTTCTTGGCAAGGGATTTATCTGCTACTTCTGTGCCTCACCAAGTTACCTACTTGTGCAGCCGTCTTAAGGCTTCTTCTAATTCCTCATCACCCTCGAGGCAGGGGACAATTCTGCCGCTTGCAAGCCATGCTGGGCACATAAACTTCTGTAACTGTCAGGGCCCTCAATATACTCCACAAACCTTTACATTGGGGATCTTGTCCCTATAGAGCTCTAGCAAGGAAGCAAGGAAAAATAGATTTACTTTCTTAGTATATTAGAAAAATAGCTTCTGTCTATTGTGGGGCTTGGTCTGGTATGGGCTGCTTCTCCTTTTTCTTTTCTTTTTCTCTTTCTCCTCCTCCTTTTCCTTTTAATCATACTTCATTGTGATATAATTTGTTGACAGATGCTCATATCCATAAACCCATCACCACAATCAGGATATAGACTATTTCCATCACGCTCCCCTCTGCCCTTTGAAATCAACATCTCTGATCCCAGAATCAGGCAATCATAGATCTGCTTTTTGTTACTACCAATTAATTTAATCTATTCTAGAATTTCATGTAAATGCAATCACGCGATACGTACTCTTTTGTTTTTAATCTCTTTTATTCTCATAATGATTTTGAAATTTCCACATGTTGTGTAGGGTAGCAATACTTCATTCCTTGTTATTGCTCCCATAATTCTGTTATAGTAATATACTAATATTTGCTTATCCGTTCATTTGATGGACATTTGTGCTGTTTTCAGTTTGGAGGTATCACTACTGAAGCGTTCAAGTGCAAGTATTGTTTATATACATGGTTCGATGTCTCTTGGTTAGATAGCTAGGGGTGGATTTGCTGGGTTAAGTGGTGTTTGATTAACTTTATAGGAAAATGTCAAATTGTTTTCCAAGGGGGTTGTATCGTTCTACATTCCCTTCAGCAATGTGTGAGAATTCTAGTTCCTCCACATCCTTGCCAGGCCATTTTCATTTTAGCCATTCTAATGCGTCTGTAATGGTTTCTCAGTTTGATATTAATTTGCATTTCCCTGATGAAAAATGATAATGAGCATCACCCTATAAGCTTGTTAACCATTTCTACATTTTCTTTTTAAATTTTTTTTTTAGTTTTTAAATCCCATCTCAAAGACATCTGCATATTTTCCTTTGTGAAATATCTGTTCAAATATTTTACTGATTTTATAAAGGGATTTTTGTCTTGTTGCTCAGTTGTAGCAGTTCCTTAGATATTGTAGATACAAGTCTTTTGTCACATTCATGTATTTTAAACATTTTCTCCCCATTCATAGCTTGCCTTTTTATTAATAGTGTCTTTCAAAGAGAAAAAAGTTTGATCTTAATGAGGTCAAATTTATTTTTTCTTTCTTCTATGATTTGTGTCCTAAGAAATGATTGCCTACCCCAAATATGGAAAGATATTCTGTCTTCTTCTAAAATATTTGTAATTTTAGTTTTTGTGATATATCTCATCTATGCCCTATTTTGAACATTTTGTGTATGATTTAAAAGTTAGTATTTTTCATGTAAGTATCTAATTATTTCATCATAATTTACTGAATCATTTATTGAAAAGATTATCATTTCCACATTGAATTATCTTGAATCATTTTTGCAAATCAATTAATGGTATATGTGTGGGTTATTTCTGGACTCTTTATTGATTTCTAATTTATTATGCAAATAGTATACCCTCTTAAAAATTTTTTAAGATATATTTTAGGCCTTGAAACTTTTCTAAGTCATTTGCATTTTCAAGTAAATTTTAGAATCCATTTATTAAATTCTACATTACCGTTTGCTGAGATTTTAACTGGCATTGCATTGAGTCTACAGATATATTTGGGGAAAAATAATACCTTAATAACATTTAGTCTTCTAAACCATGAAATTGGTATGTCTCCATTTGTTAAGTTCTTTGTCTATGCCTTATTAAATTTATCTCCAAGTATTTCGTGTTTTTAGATGTCACATAATTGGTATTTTTTTAAAAAAATCTTTTTTTAAATATTTGTTGCTAATATACAAAAATATACTGGATTATATATACTAACTTTGCATTCTATGAATTTGCTAAATTCTATTATTCCTAGCAATTTTGGTTTATGTAGATTTCTTGGTATTTTCTACACATTCATCTTGTCTCTGAATAGATGGTAATCTACTTTCAATCTGCATGCCTTTTATTTCTTTTTCATGTATCATTGTACTGGCTAGGACTTCAAATATAATGAGAAGTGGTAAAAGTTTCTGTAGCCTTTAAACTAGTTTATAAAACACTTTTTGTTGTTCTGAAGAATAAAGAAAATAAGTTTTATATTACATAGATTTAGATTCTAAAAGCAGAATTGATGTAAATTAGTATTGATTCAATTCCCCTGCTGATATTTTCTAACATTCCTTCTAAATATAATTTCTAAATATAATCTATAAATTAAGATAATGCTTATATTCACCCCTTTTGCTTGTTCAGCGTACAAATGTTTAAAAAAATATATATCTATATACTTCAATTTTTACAACAATCTTGGTATTATCTTTAACAAAGGAATAATCTGAAATTCAGATGTAATGCAACTTATACAAGGCAGAATATTTAAATTTTTTCCATAAAAAAAATGATGGACTATTTATAGCATTTGGAGAGAGGAAAAAACTATTGGTGAGAAAAGAAAAAGTAAACAAGTGACACAAATAAATTTCATTATAAACTATCTACTAAATAGAATAGTATTTTGGCTTTTCTTGACCAAGGGTAATGTATTGTTATGTCCGAGCTTTTCATATCTGGTACTAACTACCCAAATATTTTTGATAATGATTTGCATAATTCTCTACAAAATCTTTAATTTAAATATACTATCTAAAACTTCATTATTCATAAATTGTTCTCCATTTATAAAATAATATGATTCAAATAACTTATAATATTTTTCTGAGTGAAGATACTATTTGATATTTATTAAATAATGTTTTTTCAAGTTTATAAAAATTTCCAAAGAGATGGTTCCCATAGGGATGTTAATTTTGCTTTTATAGAGTAATCCTGTGGTTTCTAGGATGACCAGGAAGGAGCTGGTTAATAAAATCAAGTTGTTCTTTGTTCTAGTCAGTTGTCCTATATAATTTAAATTTCATTAATAAGATAGTAATTACAAATCTGGTTTGTAGACTGATTTATCTGAACTCACAGTTGAAAAACAAAAAAAACTTATTAAATTAAATATTACTTAAATTTATTAAATCTTATTTTTAACAAAGCTAGCTATACAGCCATCATTTCTTGAGTCTGAACCCCTCATAAATGTTTTGGAAAGAGTGAATTGGTGCTCACTGGACAAATGACAGTGGACTTACTGGTGAAATTACTTCTAGTACAGAAATAATTTTTGTTTTAAAGTATTCTTAAATTGATATATTGGTGATATTGACATAGATTTCCTGCCAATTTACTCTATCATGTATACCATGAGAAACAATGAAGTTTTCCTTGGAAATATATAAAGTGTGAACTACATTTCTGCATTTCTCTTTTGGGAATTCACATTACACAAGTTCTGACAAGTTTTACAATAAAGACATCTCTAATTTTGTTCAACAGGAGCCATATGTGGTAATAGGTTTTTCTCAAAAGAATTTGACTATAAAAACTTTTTGCTTAATACTCATTAGCATCTTCTGAAGAACACATGGTTTAGATTTTAGAAAATAGTGAAAGACAAAGATAATGATTAGGTCCATCCTTGTCTGACTCATTTAGTGGATAGAAGGGGTAATTACATGCAGTGTCTGATCTTGAAGATATGTCGGAATACTGAATTCTCTTGGTCAGTAGGGCAAATGAGATGCCAGCAGCAGAACTTATTCTGCTATGGTTAATTATTGAAAGTTTATTTTTGCTTGGGAGCTCATTTTTCTCTCCCTGTCTCTCCACTCTTGAGCACTATGGGTCAATTGCCTGTCAGGAAAAATAAATTCTAATGATTTCCATAACTGGAACTGTTAATTCCTGATAACACAGAGTTAAAGAGAGTCTCCTGAGGGCATTAGAAACAACCTGAAGCCTTTTCTCCTGATCTTCTTGTGTACATGGCAAATGTAGACTGGAAAACTGTTTTGAACCAAAGGAAGAATTAGATGGAAATGCTTATCTTGTCAAAGTGAGGTCTTAGCATTGAGACATATATTAAATAAAATAAAAACTGTTTTTAAGGATTTGAAAAATAAGCTAGAAATGTCTGCATTTAAAAACCCAAGGTGACAAAGATTTAAGTAGAAATCATTTTGACATCTGCTTATAAAAAGCTTCTCTGTGGTATGACAAGGCTATTTCTGGCAAAAATCAATACAGGGAGATAAATAGATGAATTAGTTTTTGAAAGTGCCATATATATATATTTATATTTAATAAGAGTTAACCTTTACTAAGTCTACTGGCAGGATGTCATTACCAGTGCAAGGAAGGCACAGTGCAAGCAGAGATCATTACAAAGGACCAGGGGTCAGGAGAAGGAACACGGAAATTGAGGAAATATGAATATCTAGGGCTTATATAGTAAAAAAAAATTATATACTTTACTGTCTTATTTTATACTACAGAATATTAACATATATGTCTCATATTCAGTTTCTAGACAGCCAGATGCTTCCATTGGCCCCTGGTTCATGAGTTATAATCTCCCAAAACCATATTTGTTGCCTTCTCCATAAGTTGAAGAATTGGGCTTGGGGAGTAATCCAGGTCCATTTATTTCTTAGATAACCTGTCATCCTCAGGGTAGTTCTGAATGGCTTTATCCCTCTTGAAATCCCATTAAAGCCATGTTCTCATTAGTGTTAGAAGGGATGGTAACCGTTTCAACTATACATATTTCCCCAGAGGGAGACCATATATGATTTCATTCAAACTTCATATTGACCCAGAGAGAGAAGCATTCTGGTATCACTTTGGAAGGTTTAGAGAGGTTAGATATTTAACCTAAGATTGGGAGAATTGGGATTTGAATCTACCTTTGACCGTAGCCTTCTCACTTATTTTATATTGTGGGTCCCTACATGATTTTTTTTTTTTGTAGAGAGAGGGAGCTTTCATGGAGAATGGAGGCTGAAAAACACATGTTCTTGTCCTATTTTCTTTGTAACTCTGTGTAGCAACAAAAATGAGCACATTGATGGAGCCTTAAGGAGGTGTCTGAGACTGGTTTCTCCAGGAAAGAATACTTGTTAGGTGTTCTCTAGTGAGCAGCAGAGACAAAGAACATAGCAGAGCATAAATTAGCCTTTCTAAGGCCTTTGGCAAAGACCAACTCTCACAATACCTAAGTGGATTAACAGAGCTATTCATGTATACCTAATATAAAATATTTATAAGAAGTTCTACAAGTGATTTTGTCCTTAAAGGAGGAGTAGCATGGATTTACTTGAATTCAAGTTGCTTTGTGTATAGCTTTGAGGACGTATAAAAAGGAAAGCAAATATTTCCAGGTTTTGCCAACATATTTTTTTAAAGGGAAGCATATCTCAATATTTCTTCCAGTGTTGGAGGAACTTATTTGGTTCTGTAAGCAGCACGTGTAAAAATCTCATATAAAATGCATGTATACTTTAGGTTGGGATGCATCAAAACTGTTCTCACAAGAATTTCTCCTCCATTCACCTTATGTACAGGTGTCTCCTGCAATTTTTATACTTTGAAAAAATGTCCTCATCTTTCCTATATATATATCTGCAATCCCAACTCCCAAGGAAGCAGTGTGGAAATTTTTCGGAAAATATTCTCAAAGAAAACATTTAAGGATGAGAAGAAAAATGGTTGTTTTGATGTTATAGCTAGGAGTCAGTAGTGTATCAATTTCTGACTTTAGGTCATTCAAGAGTCCCCTGGGAGTCACAGGGACAAACTGGAAGACATCATTATACTCTCTGGGAGGGACTGGTGACCTGGGGTAGAACCAGCTCTGAAAACCCTAGGTATCAGGGAACAAGAGTAGGCAGATCTTTAATGTGGTCAGAAATATATGCATAGAAATATAAGGCAAAAATGGCTCTTCAACATATTCCAAGTGCAAATCTCTTATTTTCCAGATGTGGAAAAAGAAAACCAGAGAGATTAAGTTTATTTGCCCTTGGGTCACACAATCAGTTAGTGATTCCATGTTACCTCACTTCTTTTCCTCAGTTAATAACCACCCAGCATCTCAGGGAACTGAGGAGCAAGCTGGTTTCCCTACACTAGTTAAGGAACAGCAGAAAGTCTCTGTAGAAGAATAATTTCCAGCACTGAATTAAATTATCTTCATATGCATGCGTATATTTTAGACCAAACTATAAATTAAGAAAAAGAAAGAAGTATTTCAATGACCAATGCTATTATAAAATGACAGAAAACACATGGGAAAGTTTTAGACATGAGTAAAAAAAAGTCACAAGTTATGTTTTGATCATTGTCTTTAACAGGATTTCGGTATTAGAAACAGAGTAGTTCAATTCTTACTTCAGAATTTCTCTTCACAGATTACATTAAAAACAGAGAAATTTAGTTAAAGAGCACAGCGTCATCTTTTTCAGTTAAAACCAGATTGATGGTAAAAAAAGAGAAAACAAAGATGCATAGCAGGTAGAGATAAGTTGTTATTTTTACCCATGTTAAATGCACCCATTTGCAACCTCTCTCTTTTTAAAGAGAACGTATAATTCAGTATAATTAAAAAGGAACCCACTATTCTATGAATAATTATAGCAATATTATTAGATCAGTTTTTATTGCTATCCCTTCAAACTACAAAGTTTTGACAAAGCCTTAAAACAAATTTCAAAGACTAGTATAAGGTTAAGACAATCATTGATTTATCAACCATATCTGATTTTAACTATTAATCCTATTTGCATACATTAAGTATGAGTATTTTATTCATTTATTCACTTCATATTTATTTTGTTGAGAACATACATTAGTTACTTTTCTAGACATGGAAAATAGAAGACCAAATGATTATGGAACAATGTGTTCTAGTATTAAAAGCAGAGAAGTCACCAGGTGTTTGCCATAAGGCATGAGTATTATTATATATCATGCTATCTACTATAACAGAGACTGATCTGAGAATATGCTAGTGCTATCTAACTAGGACTTGATTTTGAGAAGAGCTTCCTAGAAGTTGACACTTGAGCTTTCAATAGTCACCACTCTGAAGATGGTGAATACTGATGCATACTAATCCAAGCATTGTAGTACTATGGTGTATATGTAAGTCCAAATTAACCAGCTTTTCATTAACACACCAAGAACCACTTCTCCTTGTCTTTTCCAACTTGTGAGCCCTAGGCACTGAATTTCAGTTCCCAGATCTTTACATAATTTTTTTGCTTACAATTGGTATTTTTAGTTACATATAATATATATGGATTTCCTAGAATTTCCTAGGAACACTGGTTTGCCATGAGAATTAAAATAGTGAAATCTATCACACAGTGAAGAGAATTGGCGATAGTCATTTTATAGGTATGCAGTGAAGCAAAAGTTATTGCCTTAAGAGGGCATCTATACACAATATCTCAGTCTAAAGTGCATTTAAACTGACGAACATGCTACATGGTTAAGTTTACAACTACAATTGTGTAGGCTGCTCTTTCCCCAAATTCTCTTTTAATTTCATATAGGCCTTAAGAGTACGATGCTACCTGAATTATTAAGATGTTACCCATTAATATTTACCTGATAAATTTTGCTCCCTAAAAGATAGCATGTCATAACTATGACTTCTATAAAGAAATTATTTTGAATTGCTAAATTTCGTAGCTCTGGCTTTATTAACCTTTTATTATTTGGGCATTTATTTTCAAGATACTCTTCTAGCTCCTCAGGAGACTGTTATAATTTTAGGTAAAAGTAAAGGTCAAACCTTTATCAGGAAAATAAATAAATTAATAAATCTTGAACAAAACCATGATGATATGAAGGAAAGAAAACAGGCTTATGAATCTGCCAGCCTTTACATTTACAAACTATGTTTTACTACAATATTTTGTTACTATACAAACAAATAAATCAGTTTGAAAAGTAAAATGTAGAAAGCAAATCACACAAACTTGAGACCAAATATATATAATCCTTTGTATTCTCTTTTGAACTCCTACTCATTAAAAATGTTCTTACTCTATCATCAAAAGATTGTTTTTCACTTATTAGGCACCTGCTACCTTAAGGCTCTCATTGGACATATGATAAGAACTCTATCATTAGTACACAGTTTCTCGAAAGAAAAACCGTTCAACCTCATAGAAGGAGCCTCTATTTGTGTTCCTTAAGGCACAAGGTAACTTCAGAGAAAGATAAAAGAACATTTTAGAAAGTGATTGGTTGGGATTTCCTGAGATTTTGTAGGGCACTGTTTCCCAAACGTTAGCATGTCATTATCACCTGCAGGGGTTCTGTTAGATTGTTGGGCTCCACCCAGAATTTCTGATTCAGTGGTTCTGGAGTAGGGCCCAAGACACTCCATTTCTAGCAAGTTCCCAGAGGATGCTGTGATCCAGAAACCACACTGTGAGAACCATGGTGTTGGGATATGGGATCCAGGCTTCCTCACTTTTTGCTCAATTTTACCCAATCCTCATAATTTTCCTCATCTCCACCCAGGCCAGGCCACTACTCACCTATCCTGAAATCTACTCCTGTCATCATCCTCTCAGGGAAAGAAAGGACCATTCTTTAGGCCCATACAGACTTTGCAACAGAAAAGAATTCGCTAGTCCATTGGCAAATTTGTGTATTTATGTTACTCATGCACTTTCTTTTCCTGAGGAGAAAAAATGATTTCCTGAAAAGATGGATTTTATTGCTTAACAATAAGTGAGCTGGTTAAAACTAAAGTAACTAATTTCTAGAATGTCAAATTAAAAGACAAAGTAGCACTTGAGCCTGCAACAGCTGCAAAGGCAGTTGCAGAAGTCAGCACTCAAATCAATGCAAATCCAAACCAGCTGAAGTAGCTTTTTTTTCTAACACTTAAGTGCTTTCTTCTTTTATATAACTCATATTCATTCAACTGCATGATGATGCTCTCAAAAATGCCAGCATTGTCATTTCTGTATATATCTGTAAACCAGTTCTTTCAAAGAGATGAAATTAAATTTTCTACCTCTAATGACATAAACCAGCACCACTTGATATCTTGCTGGATATAAAATAGACTTTCTCTTTTTCAAGACCTGGAGGGCATGGTGACAGATTTTATAGAGGATGGAGGGACACCCTTTTTCTGCACTCTGCACTCAGACTGACTGTTGAAGTGGGTTTATGATTTGGGCTCCTACTGTGCAGGTTCCATGGTCAGGGGCCCTGACGTGGCTTGACTAGGGTGACCAGAAAATTAATAAACATTAATTTTGTAAATAAAATATATAAATTTATAATTTAATTTAAAATTGATAAATAGAATTTTATAAATAAAATTGATGTCTGTATTAATTTTCTAATGCTGCCATAACAAATTAACACAAATTTGGCAGCTTAAACAAATTTATCACCTTACAGTTTTGCTGGATTATGACATCCAGTACAAGTCTCAGCAGGCTCAAAATCAAAGGTATTGTTGTTTGTATTTGGAGGCTCTGAGGGAAGATTCATTTCCTTGTTTGCTATGTTGGCGAATTCAGTTCTTTGAGGCTCTAAGAATGAGAGGCCCATTTCCTTGCTGGCTGTGAACAGGGGACTGTTCCCAGCTTTTTGAGGTCACCCACATCCTTGGACTCTTGCTCATCTTCAAGGCCAGCCAGGATGAGTTGAATGTCTCACACACTTGAAATCTTTCCTCTTTCTCTTTCTGCCCATCTTTCTGACCTACCTAGGGAAGATTCTCTGCTTTTAAGAACTCATATGACTAGATTGTGTTTGCCTAGGATCATCTCCACATTTCAAGGTCCATACTCTTAATCACATCTACAAAGTCCCTTTGCCATATAAGGTAATATGTTCACAGGTTCCAGCAATTAGAGCATAGGCATCCTTGGGGACATTATTCTGCCTACTACAATGTCAGAACAAGGTCATCTTTGAGAATACAGTGGAGCGCTATTAATAATTATGCCATGACAACAGGATTCAACCAGGACACATGGTCAACTATTTATGACATGAAGACTTAGCAGAAGGATCTAAAATTACAATGGGGGGTGTGTAGGAGGGGGAGACTATCTGTGTGCCAGAGTAAATGGGTTGTGCAATGTTACCAGAATATTATCTAATCAGTTGAGTTAAAATAAATATTTTAATATACCTTCCAAGGGTCAGGTAGTGAGGAATGTGGTGCTATAGAGATAAGGAAGAACAGCACTGTGCCTTCAAGAAGCTTCCAGCTAAATTTCAAAAGATGTTTTTATGAATGTCTACCCTGACTTGTAAATGTGGTCTAGGTCCATATGAGTCAGTGGGGATGGACAAACATTTGATTTCAGAGGAAAGGCATTGATTGCAGAGAAAATGTACATATTCCTTGACCATGAAGGCACATGGTGTGTAGAATGATGAGAATCTATTCTCTAACTCTTTATGCTGGGAAACCAGGACCACGGGGTATAACTGAAAAGAAGATAAAAGGAGTGTCCTATTTAGAACATTCCCTTAATTAAAAAGTAGACTATTGGGGACTCTGCCTTAATTAACCACAGTATACCACATTAACCTTTTCTTATGTTGTTATAAAGTTGAAGCTCTACTCCCCTAGGAAGGATTTCTTTAAATGCATTCTGCTATCCTTAGGCATATACAGATTAAAAAAGAAATAAAATATGAAGATGTTGTAGATACTATTTCCATTAAAAGGTAATTATAAAACTCAAATTATGCATGTATTCATACATGCTTGTATAATGATTTAAAACAAGCAATTACTTTCAGACATTCATTGGTCCTAATTAGAAACACTTGCATATTTTATAAGAATTAATGTTTTATATTTATTTACATTTCAATCATTATATTGTAAAATGAGACTTTTTGGCTTGGTAATCTTAATATCATTAATTTATCATAATCTTATTTATACAAGAAGAGCTATGATTCTGAGTTACATGTTACTATTTAATATTCTTGTAAGAATATGGCATTTTATGCATTATTTGAAATAATATTTTTCATAAGCTGTTATAACATTTATACTAAATTTTGGAATTATTTCTAGCTAAATGTATTTAGAGATTTTCATTAACAGACACATGAGATAGGTTAATAAATGACAGTGTACTCTCACAATCATCATTAAACAGAAAATTGAACATTATGAAGTATGTTAAGTTTAAGATATTTATAATTTAAGAAGTTCAAATAATGGTGAATTACTTTGAATACCACATTATTTCTGGTAGAGGTTTAAATTTTAATTTCCTTAATTGTGATCAGTATGAATTACGTGAACGTGTGTAATGCTAAACTTTAAATAGAACTATGAAATAAACCCATTTCATTAGAGGAAAAATATGAGAGCAAACAAAGAAAAGTTATTCCTTTAAGAATCGAAAAACAAAGACATTGGGATTAAATAAACAGATCACCACTGAAAATGATGTGATTGCTGTCAAGGGATGTTAAGTTTTTATAATAAGCCTATCATCAAAAGAAGAACATGATGTCAAAACAACTTAATTTTACAGAGATTAGAAAATACAAACGTTGAATTCTGTTATAATTTTCTATTATGTGCATGTAAATCAACATTTATGTGATTTTTTTCAGGTTTTTAAAGTTTTAATAAATACATTTAACACATAATACACATTCACCAAAGAATGTGTATATATAATAAATGTAAATATTAAGGAATTAAAATTTCTTTTCATCTGGTATTAAGCACCACAAATAGTAAACCATATCTGAAATGCACTTGGAAGTAGCAGGTAATGGGGGTGAGAAGAGACTATGTAGTGACAAAATAGGTGAGGGACCAAGAACACTGGGGACAGTGTGGAATAAGGAGATAAATGGCACTGGCTAATAATAGAATATCGGAAAAGTCTGGGTCCTCCAAGAGTTCACAGAGCTAGGGTCTGATTCTGAAAAAAAGCATTCAAAATAGATTATCAATTTAAAAAATTGGAAAGGTCTTTAAGTGTGGCTGAACAGTAGGATGTCAACTAAATATATAACAGCTCTATTGTTTAGATACGAAAAATCACATTTAGGCATTCAATGCACATGAAGAAGATGCAGTATAACCCAGGGAATATGTTAAACACAGCAGATGCAAAGACAGGTAAGACGTGATCTTTGTCCTTCCAATAAGTTTTTGAGAAAGGGAGACATGAACATAAGTACATTACACTATGACAAGTGCTGTAAGACTGTAAGACACATGAATACGAAATGGTATGGCATCATGGCTTGGAATATGTCAATAACTAGGCATGCATGGGAGTGTGGCTTTACAGAGCTGGTAATTTCAGGTTGAGACTGTGACTGAAGAAGTTCATCACGTGTAGAATAAGGACAGAAATACCACAGCAGAGAACAAATCCTGAGTACAAGCACAGAAGTACATAGGTGCATGCAGGGGCCTGACAGACAATGGCAAAGGGCAGTCAGAGGCACAGCTGGCCCCAGTTATAAAGGGCCTGAAGAATCACAGCTCATGCTTTGGTCTCTATTTGTAGAAACATTAACAGCATCAAGGATGTTTCTGCAGGGGATTTGTATATCAGATGGTTCAAGATAGGAAAGGAAGAGACTCACAGAAAGGGTGACCTGTGGCAACGGCCCTGCAGTGGTCTAAATGAAAGGGAGGAGACTTTAAAAAGAGAAAGGTTGGAGAAAAAGGGTGGAGATATAATTGGGATGCTTCACGTTGCTAACTGAAATAAACCTTATGTGGATAACAGCAAGTTTGGAGACATGTTGAAAAAGATGAGAAGTCCTCAGTTGGTTCATGCTGAATTTGAATTGCACACAAGATTTTCTATTAGATGTATACAGTAGGCAGTTGAGTATCTGAATCGAGTTCAAAAGAGAGGTCAGAATAGAGATAAAACCTTGTCCGTGCAGTAATTGAACCTACAAGAGTGGGATGCGATCGCCCAGGGACAGCAGGTACATCAAGAGGTGACCTCAACTATTTAGGTGGTGAGTAGGTGAAGAGCTCTTAAAGAAGTTAGAAATGAGTTGTCAGAAAAGTAAAAGGACAGTCAGGAGAGGGTCATGCGAGTTTGAGACTTGCAATCTGTGCGGCAGGTGTAGTCTCTTTCAACACCGACATGCAGTGATAAATAACATCCGCAGATTAACGCAGCCTCTCCTTAATTACACAGCAAATCCCCGTGGAATGGTCATTTGTTGAGATTTCAAGGATTATATGGCTTTTTCACTTCTCCAAAGCTTTTACTTTCTGAATACTGCTCAATAAAATATTTATGAATTAATTTAATACAGCACAGGGCTCTGTACACATGTATATGTAATTTATCAGTTGTCCCAAGGTCAGGTAAAGCTATAACACCAGCAATAGGTTCAATGAGTAAGAAAGGGATTAGAAAAAAATAATTCAGGCACCGCTCAGGCACATTTATTCAGGCCTGAGAGTTATATAACCTGAGACATGAAAATATATGTTTGGTTGCCTTGATACAGTTGCCCTTAGTTCTGCAAGCGATTTCACCATTTGTTTCACGTCTTAAGATTCAAATTTACTTTTTCCTAAAGAAATTTGTAAAATGCAAATGCCATTGGAAGACTAAGGCATTATTAGCCATTGGTATTTTTAGTAGGGCAATTTCATCAGAATGGTTTCTAAATGGCAGCTGGCTAAGAAGTAGTGGTATATAGAAGAGGAAAGTTAAGATGTGAATAAAGGGAAATTTGAAAGAATAGGGTATTTCAGAGGTGCATGTGTATTTGATGTGACTCAGCTATAGAAGTAGAGTATGACATGATCTAATCTGGGGCAGAAGAAATCAAAAAGTAGGAAAAGTGTGCTAAAAAGAGGAGAGAGAGAGGGAGGGAGGGGTGGATTCCAAAAATGAACTTCAGCTACCTAAGAATTTTGCCATGGGCACTCATCATTATTTCTGCATTTTCAATCCTCATCCAAAACATTCATAAAATATGCTCTTTCCCCCATACAAGGCTCTGATACAGCATGTCAATTCAGATCAGAAATGAAATATCCATGCAAGCAAACTGGCATAAAAATAAAATCGGAGAACACAGGACGGTGAAGGTAGTATTAATAATTCTTTTCAGTGGCCTCTGAGAAACATATTACAGAGTATCACCCAATGCCTAGGACTCAGGCTCATGGCAACTAAGTTGGTGGCAGTCTCAGAAGCAAAAATTCATGTACCTCTAGTTCACTGCAAGTAATTTATGTTTGTAATCCTTCAAGACACCTTCCAAAATGATGGATGGTTTAGTACACAATTGAACATATTTTCTGGTCCACATGCTCTATGAGTAAAAGAGTACTGATATTCAGTTCAGCATCCAGCAATTTCATGAAAAATTGAATATATCAAGAATGCATTGCTTGCTACTAATTTTCAGTTAGTAAACACCCAGAATTACTAGATCTGTGTTATAATAGTATCATAAAGTAACACTCTTTCTTATCCCATTACTGATTTTTCAACTGGATCAACTAAAACAGCCATTTGAAGAAAAATTTTTTTTGATCATGTTCCCCCAAATTATATTTCTTCACCCATAGCTGATACTCTTTTGTTTTTTTTTCTATCAGTAGTAAAATCCGTAATAATATAACTGAAATTTTGATGAAAAATGTAAACAATGCAAAATGTGAACATTGAATGGAGATATCAATGGTTGAGTGATCCCATTTTTAAATGCTCAGAAAAATGAAATTTTTTCATAACAAGACAGTACACAGATAACTTCTTTCTCCAAAACCTAAAGGCAGAGAGAGGTTTTGAAAAACAAGGGTGAGTCAATGGCATAAACTCAGCATAAGAAAATCTATGTCATTCTGCCAGCCTTCCCTAGAGAAAGTAATAGAACTAGTAAGGAACAAGCTTAAGGCACCTTTACATGCATTTATTTTTATTATGTCACAGAATCACAGTGCAGCCTGAATGACCTAGGAGCCAACACGTCTAGATAAAAAAATTTCCTAAGATGATTTCAGTACATAACATATAAAAGTATTACCCCCATTAAATATTTGTGTTTTATACAAGTGAAGGAAGTCTATTTTGAAATATGTGCAACCTGAGTGATAATTATTACTTATATCCATAACCTCTTTTTTGAGGACATGACTGGAGAACCTAGCACCAGAGAATAAACATAATCTCGTAATATATAAAGCAATCATTCCCACAATTGGGAATTTAAAAAAATCCTTTAAGTTTATTAATACAGTGAGGATATTAAATGAATCAGATAGTCATAGAATTTTGAGGAGGGAGAAAATTTAGTAGTGTTTAAATACAACCCTTCAAATTTTTCAGCTAAGTAAGTATATTTTAGGTAAGAAATTTAAAATCCTAATATTGACCTATCAACTCATTTTTAACATGGCTTCATATTTTATTAAAGTATTCAAGCAAAGGGGACTGATATCTCCAACATTTTCTTCATTTACTGAATTGAATTTATTATATTTTATTGATACATAGTAAATGTACATGTTTTTGGAGTACGTGTGATAATTTGATATGTTCATATAATGTGTAAAGATTAAATCAGGGTCATTGGGATACCCATCACCTTAAGTATTTATGTTTTCTTTATACTGGGAACATTCAAGTAATTCTCTTCCAGCTCTTTTGAAATGCACAATAGAATATTGTTAATTGCAGTCACCCCACTGATCTATTGAACACGAGGTCTTATTTCTTCAATCTAACTGTGTATTTGTACCAATTAGTTAACTTCCCTGCATCCTTACTTTCCCCCCACCCTTCCCAGCCTCTGGGTAACAATCATTCTACTAACTCTATCATCATGAGATCCACTTTTTTAGCTTCTACATATGAGTGAGAACATGCAAGATTTGCCTTTCTGTGCTTGGCTTATTTCTCATAACATAATGTCCTCCAGTTCCATCCATGTTGCTGTAAATGACAGGATTTCTTTTTTATGGCTGAATAATATTCCATTGTGTGTGTGTGTGTATCACATTTTCTTTATCCATTCATCGATTGATGGGCACTTGCGTTGATTCTATATCTTGGCCATTGTGAATAGTGCTGCAATAAACATGGGGATACAGATATTTCTTCCATACACTGACATCCTTTCTTTTGGCTATATACCCAGTAGTGGAACTGCTATAATAGATCATATGGTAATTCTATTTTTACTTTTTTGAGGAACCTCCATACAGTTTTACATAGTGGCTGTACTAATTTACATTTTCACCAGCACTATGAGGGCTTCTTTTTCAAATTGAGTCTCTTTTGACATACTATTGTCATTAGTGCTGATTCTACTATATCTTCTCAAAAAATGAAATATTTTTAAGGTTTACTTGTCATAGAGTCTGTGGTTTTCATGGCACTCACACTAGTTTCCAGGAAAAATAAATTTACTCACACTCATTATTTTGGCTTAATATGGACACAGTCAATGTTATGCTATTGATATAAGTCAGATATTGCTTCTGGTAGGCAATTTTGAAAAAATGTCTTTTGGTTATAAATTCAAAGAATCGTAAGAAAAATATGAGGACACCTATGGTTATGACTTTGTATGTAGTCTACGATAATGATATAAAATACCTGTTGTTCCTTAGTTCTTGAAAATTTTGTATAAAGAGGGGCATTTCATTTTAGGATAATTTAAGTAGTACTTGACTATATGGGAGTGATGTCTATAGGATATTAGATGGTAACTAGAAAGTTCTATGCACATGTTTATGTAAATGTCTCATAAAAGGTAGGATGGGAATTTTGGCAAAAATGTGCCAAGGTCCACACTGAACTTGGCTTAGTTAAACATTCACAAAAGCTTCACCTTTTGTCAAATAGCCATGCAGACCTTGGATGCTTAAAATGGAACTTACATATTTAAAATATAATAAACAGTACTTGAGGCTATTAGTTCACAAGTACGGTGAAGTCAGCCTTTTTGAAATTTGGTCTTTGAGAATAAATATATGTGATAAATGTGAACATTTGGTGAACAGTAGCAATGCCTGTTAAATTCCTATACCTGTCAATGTCACCTTTCAGACTGATCTTTGGGAAAGTTGTCAATTTCTCGTTTTTAGACAGCCAATTTTGTGCTGTTCAACAACCGTTTTTATATAATTCCCTGAATGTCTTTTCTTACATTACCTCTTTTCAAACCACTAGGATACGTTAATGTACTGTTGAATAGCACAGATTTCCAAACCCCACACAGTCAAAGAAAACAAAAATATGCCTGACTGTCCCACCTTTGCAAATGGCATCAATATAAATTTTAGAGCTCATAAAGCTCAGTGAGCTTATTTTATTTCTTTTTAGTCTGAAGAGGTTTTATGTAAACGAATTTTGCAACAATGTGTTTCATGTACTTACTTTTTGACAGTTTCAATAGGTTGTACGGGCATCATTCACCTGGAATGTATTCACACCTATATTCCCTTTGCTTATTACAACTTTAAATAGCTGTTTTCCATTCTCCTGAGAATCATTTTTCCATTTCCCATGCAATACTCATTCCCAGCATGGAGATTTACCTTTGGAAATAAAATGTTATATTTTCCAGGATTATTTTTTGTAACTCTTGGTTTTGGTACAGGTTGTAATTCACAGAAAGTTTGCAAGAATTTCATGAGAAATTCCCATATATCCTTTAACCACATTAGCCAATTTACATTTTGCCCAAATTGCTTTATCATTCCATCTATGAGTAAATTATTTCTTAATTGAGTGTAAATTGGAAATGTTGTGCCTATTTGTCCCGAAATAATTGTATGTTTCTTAACAAGAACTTTCTTTTATATAACCTCACTACAGTTCTCAAAATCAGAAATTTGAGCATTGCTACAATATCTAATTCACAGCCCATATTCAAATAATCATCAATTGCCTCATCAATGTCTTTTGTAACTATTTTCTCCCATGAAGAATGAAGTTTCACATCAGGTGTTTTGTGTATTTGTCATATTGCTTTAATTTTCCTTCATCTTCATCCTTTATTTTTCTTGACTTTGACATTTTTGAAGAGTACAGGACAGTTATTTGTGGAATGTCCTTCAATTTGGGTTTATCTGATGTTTCCTGATATTAATAGATTCAGGTGATGCATTTTTAAGAGGAAAAACCACAGAAGGTTATATGTTCCTCTCAGCACATATCATTAAAACAAACAAACAAACAAAAAACCAAAAAGTAGACTTCAGTTTGTTCCAACCAGGATTTTTTTATACATATATAATGAGTGAGAAGTGCACCGTCTGGGGGATGGTTATGCTGGAGACTCAGACTTGTGGGGGGAGGGGGGGAAAGGGCAGTTATTGAAACCTTAAAATCTGTATCCCCATCATATGCCGAAATAAAAAATAATTAAAAAAAAAAATTCAGTAAACCATGCTGTAAACAGAAAAAAAAAAAAAAAAACAGTCTTTTTCTACCTTTGCCCCTTTAACAGCAAATGAATAGCCCAGATAGCCAAAAATGAAACACAGTCAAAAGCAATCTAGCTTCTGAGCCTCTTGAGTAAAAGAAAAAATAAGATATTGATCACACAATATTAAAAAGAATATTTTTCCAACTTCAGAAAGCTCTTTTATATTTTGTTTTTATGCCTACATACTATTTTTTTCAACAAACACACATTGTCTATCTGCTAGGTATAGATATTTTTCCTTCCTTGAACCAAATTTCATGAAATTAAGTTTTTGCTACTCCATGGCTTCATCTTCTGTTCCAAACACTCCTGTTTCCATTCACTATGATTTTATCAAAACGTCTTCAATGAGGCCACGATTTCCTTTTCATTTCCAATTCAAATCAACATGTATCAATCTTGTTGTTTCCAAGACGGCAACATTTTACCACATTTACCACTCTGGTGTCCAATCTCCCTAGATGCCTGCAGCCTCATTCACTCCTGAGTCTCCTGGTACATTTCTGGTGACTCCTGTTCATTCTTTTCAGTTGGCCATCACTCTCCCAAACCACTGCTTGACTCTACTCTTCCTCAGCTTCTCCCTGAATAATCCCTTCAACCTATTCTCAAATTAGGATCTGCAGTTCTGACTTGCCCCTGGAAACCCAGACATATGTTTAACAAGCACCTTATGGAAATTTCCACCTTGACATCATACAACTACCTCAAAGTCATCCCTACCCCTCACCTATAACCCTGTTTCACTTCCTGTAATTCCTATTCTGGTTAGTGGCATCCAATCACTTGATATCGAAGCACAAGAATCGTATTTCTCCATCTACTCAAGGCACCCACATTCTCCCAGCACCTGGGGCTTATACCTGCTGTCAGCTCCCAACTGTGTCCCTCCCCAGGCATTGCCTTAAAAACTGAAGAAAGCTCTTGCCTTAGAGGTTATGCCCCTTCTTTAGAGGCAGCTTATGTCCACTGACTGGTTCTTGGGCGCTCCTCTTGCTACAATTCAGAACATTGCAAGAGCACCCCCAAGGGGGTAGCTGTGGCCTCTATTGAATCAGCACCACTCGCAAATTCTCTCTGCCAAGTCTTGCTGCCCTTATCGCTCCTGAGTGTTTGTAAGAGCACTCGCCAATACACAGAAAATGGAAATCTCCAAGAATCTCTTTCCAAGGGAAGCCAGTGTATGAGACAACTGCCAATCTACTGGATGTAGAGAATTTAATAAGTTGGCAGAAAATTCTACCTACAACGGTGTTTTGGGGAAAAGGAGGATTTTTAGCATCTTGAGGAGTCATTGGTGACAAACTGTAGAGTAGCATCATCACCCAAAAGCACTGAACTGAGGAAACCCTCACACTGCCCTGCCCCAGCCCATTAAAGCAAGCAGAACTTTTGTTCAGACTCCCAAAGGTGGATTCGCTGGAGCAATGAGGCTACCCTGTGACCTCTACACTTGCTTACCCATCTGTGAAGGCTCCACTCCATGAGGTGCTGAGATAATGCAACATTTTAAGATTCATTTTGTGATTTCTAGAAGTATCTTCCCATGTATTTTTGAAATGCTACAATGGTTGGTAATATATTTAAGTGCTGGAATATCATGCCTCATTCCAAGCAGATTTATAAAGCTAAGAATAAACACAGCAAGTGACTTCAAAAAATGAAGAAAAATGAATTATTAAATGCATCAATTATTAACGGTAGTAAGAGTGGATTTGTACTGAATGTATGTTTACATTTACACAATTTGTGAAGCCATTTTGAAAGGGAACAGAATTATTATTTCTATTTGCAGTGCTAAATTGTACCATACACAAATATATACTATACTTGGACATGATGAATTGCTTGAAAGTTAACCATTCAATTTGAGTATTTAAAATATATTTGAATATATAAATTATTACCCTTTTTATTCCTTGCCTCTA
Source organism: Mirza zaza (assembly GCA_008750895.1). Classification (NCBI taxonomy): domain Eukaryota; kingdom Metazoa; phylum Chordata; class Mammalia; order Primates; family Cheirogaleidae; genus Mirza; species Mirza zaza. The sequence continues at coordinate 45,713 of VSMD01031479.1, read as the reverse complement.
CAGAAGCTGTTTTTACTGAGGCTGAATAAAGTTTATACCAAATGTATTTATTAGATATAATTTTTATCATCTCTATGTCCAGCACAAATAGTTTTATACTTTCCTCTTTTCTAAAATTTGTAGTTTGTATTAATAGATTTAAAATAGCAAATATATTTTGCATACTTTATATATGTCAGGTATTGTACCACACACAAACCATGGGGCTAGAACTCAGAGTCAAGCATATAATCTGACCCTTAAATGCCATGTAATCACTTTTCTGAAAATATATGGATTTTTTTGGAACCGCAATGAATTAAAAGTGAGAAAATATTCAGAAAGGACTGAGTGGGTTCCTTACCATTAGGAAATTTTTTGCCAGGTTATTCAAGTCAAAAATAAATAACTAGCTTTTGCTTTGAACAAGGTGCCAATTCTTGACAAAACTTGGAATCGTATTTCTGTTTCATTTTTCCTTTGCCTAAGAAATACATTGTTTGTAGTTTTTTATGGATGTTTCTATTTCAATGGAAATATGTATATATATGTTTATATTACATAACAGTAAACACATTGTATCTGGGTATGAAAATACTTGGATATGATAAATAATTTTTGAGGTGGGAAATAGCTTTTGCCAAGTTTTCTTAGATACTATGTGCCATTGTTTTTGAGCCACATTTAATGTTTCTGATTTCTGTTAAATGTATGTTTACTAAAAAGTTTTTCTCTTTAGACTGAATATAAAGTTGTATTACTATCATAAAGTTAAAATTTTTAAGTAGTCTCTACATTTTCTACGAAAGTTAGTATTCAGTGTCAATTTTCCAATCATACAAAAATATCTTAGTACCACAGATAGAAAATAAAATAAATGAAACTTCCAGAAACACCTGCCAGTCTTCACTGAATATTCTGCAATCAATCTGTGCTATTATAAAATAAAAACAGAGGTCTTTGCTTAGAATTACTAGCACACAGTACCTCATTAACTAACCGAGCCATTCAATTAAAGTCACCGAAAGGAGCATGATAGGTCTTTGGGGAAATATAACCATTTTCCTCATTAAGTACTAACAAGCCAGTTCTCATACTTTCCTGATATCATTATGTTCCTTACATTTCCTTCCTTGCCCATTAACTATAATCCTAATAATCGCCCTTCTGCTTATAGCAGCCTGTCTTTTTAATTTACCTACTGTCTCACTTTTGAACATATTTCCCTGGTAGTTACACATTTTCTTCCTTTGGCGAAGCTGTCAATCCAAAATAATCTTAACTTTCATTTATGCACCTGCTTGAATCTTTTAAGCAGTCTGGCAATAAAATGCATAGTTGAAAATTGGAATGAATATAAAATGAACCACATTGGAAATTGGTACAGTGTTGCCATATTAATAATGACAGGATATGTCCCAAAAAGGAAGCTCTTCGTGGTACGAGGAAGCTAACTAACTAATCAGACAGGAAGCTCCATGAGTGAGCAGAGGGCACTCTGCTTACACATGTGACTCTACTGATGCCTGTGACAAGGGTAAAGATCCTTCTCTTGGGTCTTAACAATAGGATATAAAAATTCTCTTGCAGAGATCATTTACACAATTGCAAGAAGAATACGCATCAGTTAAGTGACTCTTATTATATAGGATATTTTTCTTAAGTTTGTGATGTTTTTGAAGTTATATGTACTAGAGATAAGTTATTTATATTTGAGTCTGTGACTCAAGTATATAATATTGTATGTGAGCCTGTATCTTTGTTTTAATACAGGTTCTCTTTTTCCTCCTTAGTTTCTGGTCCTCTGTCAAACCTCTTTCTCTCCATTTAAAAATTTGTGGTCAAATTCTGTAGGTAGTTAAAGACATTATAGGTTGTCTTCAGGGTGCGTGAATTCTTTTGCAGAGGACAAAGCTCTCATATGTGAATTCTTTGGAATCACAGAAATTTGCCTAGCCTATTTTGCAAAGAAAATATTCAATCTGGAGCTGAGTCATTTGTGTTTCTATCATTCTCCTAATTTATATAAAACTTGCTCTTTTTGTGCTATTTTTCCCAAATGAAAAAGTACAAAAACATTATTACTAAAGTTGAATAGGAGTTGATGGTTTATATCATGTCACTTTCAGTGCCCTTTGTTAGCCAGCCATTTGGAAAAGATGAGTCATTTCGTTTCCCTTATTGTTTTTGGAGAACACATTTTGAAATCCATACAGCCTATAGAAGGGCTATCCAGAATCAAGGAAACTATGAAATGGTCATTTAGCCTGAATTATTTAAGTAGTTCCCGTCACTTCCTGGATTTACTTTGGCTACAGACATCTTCTCCCCATAAACCCAATAAATTATGGCCACTCATACTGAATAATACATGGTAACTAAAAAGCAGTAATATTCCCATGAGTGGTTGGCATGAATTTTAAATAGCTGTTAGATATAATTTAGCAAAATTTATTACTTAGCATATTTATGAGATACATTATTCATGTTCCATGTTTTTTATTTTTATTTTCTAAAAGTGTTTATCGATACATTGTATTTGTAAATATTTATGGAGTATGTGTATTATTTTGAAACATGCACACAATGTGTAATGATCAAATCAGGATGTTTAGGATATTCATGACCTCTAACATTTATCATTTCTTTGTGCTGGGAACATTTCAAACTTTCTCTTCTGGCTTTTTGAAATATACAATATATTGTTATTACCTATAATCACCATACTATGTTATTCAATATTAGAATTTATTCCTTCTCACTGTATGTTTGTACTCACTAACCAACCTTTCTTCATCCTTCCACCTGAACTTCCACACACATATCCTTCTCAGCTTCTGGTAACCACCATTGTACTCTCTGTCTTCATGAGATCCACTATTTTGGCTCCCACATATGAATGAGAACAAGGAATATTTGTCTTTCTGGGTTTGGCTTATTTCACTTAACATAATGCCCTCCAGTTCCATCTGTTGCTGCAATAGATCAGAATTTCATTCTTTTTTATGGCTGAATAGTATTTTGTGGTGTATATATAATACTACATTTTAGTTATCCATTCATCTGCTGATGGACACATGTTGATTCCATATCTTGGCTATTGTGAACAGTGCTGAAATAAACATGGGGATGTAGGTATTCCTTTGAGCTACTGATTTCCTTTCCTTTGGATAAATATCCAGTAGTGGGATTGCTAGATCCTATGGTAGTTCTATTTTTAGTTTTTTGAGGACCCTTCGTACTATTTTTCATAATGGTTGTTTACATTCCCACCAACAGTATATAAGAGTCCTCTTTGCATTCTCACCAGCATTTGTTATTTTTTTGTCTTTTTCATACTAGCCATTCTAACTGGTATAAGATGGCATCTCATTGTGGTTTTTAGTTTGCATTTCCCTGATAATCAGTGATGTTGAACATTTTTTCACATACCTATTTGGCCATTTGTTGTCTTCATTTGATAAATGTCTATTCAGATCCTTTGCTCACTCTTCAATGTGATTATTTATTTTATTGCTGTTAAGTTGTGTGAGTAACTGGGTATTTTCTGGGTATTAGTCCCTTGTCAGATGAATAGTTTGAAAATATGTGCTCCCATTCTGCAGGTTATCTGTTCACTCTTTTGATCGTTTCATTTGCTGTGCAGAAGTTCTTTAGTTTAATAGCCCCGTTCGTATTTGTTCTTTGTTCTATCTTTATTCTTATTGTCTGTGCTTTTGAGATCTTAGCCACAAAATCTTTGCCTAGACGAATGTCCTGAAGCATTTCCCCTATGTTTCCTTCTAGTGGTTTTATAGTTTCAGATCTTATGTTTAAGCCTCTAATCCATGTTGAGTTGATTTTTCCATATGATGAGAGAAAAAGATCTAGGTTCATTCTTCTGCACATGGATATAAAGTTTCCCAGCATCATTTATTGAAGATGATGTCCTGCCCCCAATGTATGCTCTTGAAGCGTTTGTCAAAAAGCGATTGGCTTTAAATATATGGATTTATTTCTAGGTGTCTGCTTTTGTACTAATACCTCACTGTTTTTGTTACTATAGTTCAGTAGTATAATTTGAAGTCAAGGTAGTGTGATGCCTCCAGCATTATTGTTTTTTCCCCCCTCATTGTTGCTTTGGGTATTTCATGTCTTTAGTATTTCCATATTAGAATCTTGCTTGAAATTCAAGATTTACCTATGGCATGATTAGACCTTCCGATGAAAAACCAAGTCTTCTATACTATACATAATTTTATGATTTTTATTCATAGCTGATTTTTAATTTCCATCATCTTTTTTCATTAGACATGTTTTCTGTTTTGATTGCTGTTGTTTTTATAGATGGGAAAAGAATCAATGGATTAGTTGGTTGAGTAAATCAATAAGATAGTATAGATTGCCTGTCTCTGACGGAAAGGAAAGCTACCTGATTCTGAAAGCACAGCATTTCTGTTACCTATAAAAAACAATTACTGATATAAAAATGACAAAGAACCTAATTAGAATTGTTTGCCTTATGCTTGATGTTGCAGTGAAAACTGGCACAAAGAGGAGGAGGTATTTTCCTCCTGCCACATACCCTTCCTCAACTAATGATAATTTGGAACTTAAGAACAAGTTGTGAGGTTTTCACTCTCTTCAGTCTTGACATAATGAAACTAGACAGCCCCTCTGTTTCCCACTGTGACTTATCCAGATGAAGAGAAAACAAAAATAAAAACAGGTGACTTCCCAGATTGATGCTTGCTTTTAGGGCTGTTATAGCTTTAGGTTACCACAAGATGCCAGTGTTTTAGAACATTGTTACTTATGAATAGATGGTTGGCTGGTTATCATTATCCAATTACTGAAAGAAAAGACAGCTATGTTGGGCAAATCTTGTATTCTTTCTCTCATAATAAATGAATTTCATATAAAAGTGTTTGCAGAAATTGTGGATTATCCATAGTAAAACCCTTAAAATGAAAAAAGAATAGGTAGAGTCATCATTCCTTAGGCAAAAAACAATCTGAAGTCATCTTCACTAATTGCTGTAGCGAGGACTTCTAGCACTATGTTGACCAGAAGTGGAGATAGTGGGCAACCTTGTCTTATTCCAGTTCTAAGTGGGAATGCTTTCAATTTTTCCCCATTCAGTATGATACTGGCTGTGGGTTTACCATATATGGCTTGTATCATTTTTAGGTAAGCCCCATCTATGCCTATTTTGTTGAACGTTCTTATCATAAAAGGACGTTGAATTTTGTCAAATGCTTTCTCTGCGTCTATTGAGAGGATCATATGGTCTTTGTTTTTGCTTCTGTTTATATGGTGAATTACATTTATAGATTTGCAAATGTTGAACCATCCCTGCATCCCTGGGATGAAGCCCATTTGGTTGTGATGAATTATTTTCTTGGCAAGCACCTGGATTTGATTGGCTAAGATTTTGTTGAGAATTTTTGCATCTATATTCATAAGGGATGTTGGTCTTTAGTTTTCTTTTTCTGTTGCATCCTTTCCTGGTTTTGGTATCAGGGTTATGTTCGCTTCATAAAATGTGTTGGGGAGGCTTCCATCCTTCTCCATGTTGCGGAATAATTTCTGCAGGATAGGCACCAGGTCTTCTTTGTAGGTGTAGTAATATTCGGGTGTGAAACCATCTGGTCCAGGACTTCTCTTTTTAGGAAGGTTTTTTATTGCTGTTTCAATTTCAGTACTTGATATTGGTCTGTTCAGGGATTCTATTTCTTCCTGGTTGAGCCTAGGGAGGCTGTGTGTTCTAAGAAATTGTCCATTTCCCCCACATTTTCTAGTTTGTGTGCATAGAGGTTTTTGTAGTATTCATAAATTGTATTTTGTATCTCCGTGGCATCAGTTGTAATTTGTCCTTTATTGTTCCTGATGGAGCTTATTAGAGATTTTTCTTTTCTGCTTTTCCTTATTCTAGCCAATGGTGTGTCAATTTTGTTTATTTTTTCAAAGAACCAACTTTTTGTTTTATTAATCTTCCGTATAGTTTCCCTGTTGTCAATTTCACTTAGTTCTGATTTGATCTTAATGATTTCACTTCTGCTGGGTTTGGGGTTGGTCTGTTCTTCTTTTTCCAGCTCTTTGAGACAATTCATTAGGTTGTCTATTTGTGATCTTTTTGCCTTTTGGATATAGGCATTTATGGAAATAAACTTTCCTCTCAGTACTGCTTTAGCTGTGTCCCACAGGTTTTGGTAACTTGCGTCACCTTTGTCGTTTAGTTCAAAGAATCTTTTGATTTCCATCTTGATTTCCTCGTTTACGCAGTGATCATTCAGCAGAAGGTTGTTTAGTTTCCATGACTTTGTGTAGAAATGAGGACTCCTGTTAGGATCGAATTTACTTTTATTCCATTGCGGTCTGAAAAGATATATGGTGTGATTTCTATTTTTTAAAATTGTTTTAGACGTGCTTTGTGTCCTAGGATATGGTCAATCTTAGAGAATGACCCATGAGCTGATGAGAAGAACGTATATTCAGTAGTTTGGGGGTAGAATGTCCTGTAAATGTCAGTCAGGTTCATTTGTTCTAGGGTTCTGTTTAAGTCCATTATTTCTTTTTTGATTTTCTGTTTGGAGGATCTGTCCTGTGGTGTCAGTGGGGTGTTAAAGTCTCCAACTATTATGGTGTTGCTGTATATCCATTTGTTTAGATCCAGTATAGTTTGATTTATGAATCTGCGTGCACCAAGGTTGGGTGCATATATATTTAGAATTGTTATGTCTTCTTGTTGAACTGTACCCTTCATCATTATATAGTGACCTTCTTTGTCTTTTATTAAAACTTAAGTTGATTTAAAAATAAGGTCATATGTAATCAGCACTGCCATGCCAGATTTCTTTTGGTTTCTATTTGCTTGAAATATTGTTCTCCACCCCTTTACCTTTAGTCCAATTGCATCCTTGCAGGTTAGATGTATTTCCTGAAGGCAGCAAATACTTGGCTTGTGTTTTTTTATCCATTCTGCGAGCCTATGTCTCTTGAGTGGGGAGTTCAAGCCATTCAAATTTACTGAGATAACTGATAGGTGGGGCAGATTTCTGTTCATTATGTTGGGTTGAACTTCGTTGCTTTGTTTTCTCTCTTTAGATATTGTACTGTCTTGGCTTTGATCTTTAGCTTTGAGTAGATTTACATTCATGAGTGTTTATTGTGCTGATCCGTGGGTAACACTGTTTTGAGTAATTCTTAAAGGTCTTGTCTTGGTGAATTCCCTCAGTCTTTGCTTATCTGAGAATGTCTTGATTTCTCCTTCATATACAAAACTTAGTTTTACAGGGAATGAGATTCTAGGCTGGGCATTGTTCTGTTTCAGAAGAGTGAGAATGGGGCCCCAGTCTCTCCTTGCTTGTAAAGTCTCAGTAGAAAAGTCTGGTGTTATTCGAATTGGCTTTCCCTTGTATGTTACTTGCTTCGTTTGTCTTACAGCTCTTAGGAGGGCCTCTTTAGTTGATATTTTGGTCAGTCTGATGACTGCATGTCGTGATGTCTTCCTGTTTGCACTGACTCTCCCAGGGGTCTTCTGAGCTTCTTAACATTGTGTATCAAGATTTTTAGCAAGGCCTGGGAAATTTTCCTCTATCATATCTTCAAATAGCTTGTCCAGACCTTGAGTGTTTTCTTCTTCCCCTTCTGGTAACCCTATGACCCTCACATTAGGTTTCTTCACATAATCCCACATTTCTTGTAGGCTTTGCTGTTTTCTCTTGTTTCTCTGCTCTATCTCTGTGACTGCTTTCTTTAATTGGAAGGTGTTATCTTCAATTTCTGAGATTCTTTCTTCTGTTTGATCTATCCTGTTCTTGAGGCTTTCCACTGTATTTTGTAGTTCCCTGAATTGATTCTTCATTTCCAGGAGTTCGGTTAAACTTTTCTTCATTGTATCAATTTCTTTAGTGAATTTTTGTTCCAGGTCCTGGAGGCTTTTTTGTGATTTCTTTGTGTTGGTTATCAAGTTGTTCTGGCAGGTCGTTGAGTTTTCTTATGATCCACATTAGAATTTCCTCTTCTGTCTTTTTGGTTGCCTGATTTTGGTTGGTGTCTGTTTCTAAGGGGATGGTGCTCCTCTTCAGGGGTGTGGTTTCCGTTTAGTTCTTCATATTTCCAGAGTTCCTTCGCTGATTTCTTCTCATGTCGATCAGTTGTTGCTTCTTTCCTTTAGGTTTTCGTTTGGGTGTTCACACGCCTTGTTTAGTTTTTGAGCTGGTAGGTGGTGTCTATGGGTTAGATTTGACCACTCTCTTTATGATGAGTCAGTAGGTGCCGTGAAAAGGGTGTGCAGAATGTCCTCCCTATCAGTAGGTGGCACTTGCTTGGAGGAACAGGCTACCCTGTTGTTTTTGTGTGCTGTAACCAGCTCTTGTTCCTCTAGAGAGGCACTCTAGTGCTTCAGGTGGTGGGTGGGGCCCTGGGACTTCCTGGTATGTCCTTTTCTCCCCCTCAGTGAGGGCTGGTCTGGCACTGAGTCTGAGCAGAGCTGGGTTGGGTTAGCCTGCCCTTAGGCACCACCAATGCTGTTAGCAGGGGTCAAAGTTCTGTTCTCAGTTTCCAGGAAGAGCTGCCAGGGAGGTGCTGGAATGGCCCCGCTCAGTCAGAAAGTGTGCGTGTGGGGTTGGGCTGTCTGAGACCTGCAGTCTGGAGTAGGCCTCGCTTCTTTTCACCCTCCTGAACTCCGCAGCTACTCTTGGGCCTCTGCCAGCAGGCCAGACCTCTTGCCACCGGGCTTCCCCTGGCTGTGATGCCAGCTGGGAAGTTCCCTGCCTAGGAATGCTACCTGGGCTAGGCGCATGGCCTCCCTATGGGAGGAGCGTTGCCCTCTAGGATGCTGATCTGCCCCTGAAGGCACACACACCTCAGTAGGCTGTTTGTGTATATCCCTTCTGTGCCCTGGGCAATGCGAGACCTGGGTGCATGGGATCTAATCTGCCGGTCTGACCTCTGGGCCCCAGAGTTCAAACTATATCCCCACAAGGGAGAGGAGTGCCAGTCCCAATTCACCCAAGGGGAGCCCAAGCTGAGTCTATGTTTCTCTGCCTCAGGGTCTGCCCCGTTCTCCTGGGATCACCATGCCAGCAGCACCTGGGAGGCCTGGTGGGTAGGGAACTAACTGTCTGAGTTACCCTCAGCCAGCTGTAGGGCCCCAAAAGGGAAGGTCCCATTCTCTGGAGATACCTCCAGCTGGTGGCTATATTGTCTGTCTTGGCAGCCGTGGATAGGGTTGGGGGAAGGGAGAATGAGACAATATGGTGCCTGCTTTGTGGCTCGGGTCTGTGCACAGGGAAGTGCCCTGCAAGAGTTGGGCGCCTGGTGCCACGTCAGTTACAGGCTTACCATTCACTGGTGGTGGGTGTCTCTGGGCTGGTGTCTCCACTCTCTGGGGAGCCCACCAGCAGTCCGAGATACAAGGGAGGGGAAAGTTAACCACTTCACCTACCCTTTCTGCTGGTCTCCAGGCTGCTCCGGAGGTCTCTGCTTCCAGTTCTCCTCCGCAGCCTCCTCCCATGGAGTCTCCTATGGTCTCAGGTACCTCTCCTTCCAACCCTCGTCCAATGTATACTCGTCTTCTTGCTTCTTCTAATTTCTGCTAGAATCTGTCTTTTCTGTAGAGACACTCTGTCTTGTGGTGTTTCTTGTCCACCATCTTGATTATCTTCCTATACATAATTTCTTAAGACTTGATTCAGCTATTTATACTTGGCCACTGCCGTTCAGTATTAGATGAGATCACTTCTTCCTTCGAATTTTCATGGCAATGTGCATATATTATTGTATTTTTTGTTTTCTCATACCATTTCTCTCCTTTCTTTTTCTCTACTCTTTAGCTCATTTTCTTCCCCACTTATCAGACTGTAGACTTTTGAATGGGGAGGGGCCTTCCCTGCTTTTCCCATAGTAGGTACTTAATAAATATTTGGCTAATTGAATTAACTTCCTGAGAAGTATTTATCTAGAGATCAAGATTTAGTTGCCTATGTTTTTAATTCTTTACTCCTCTTCAGCATTCAAGCCAACTGTTGACTTTAATCACATGGAGAGTTAAGTATCATAGTGGTTTTGTTTACTTTTAAGCACTACTTTTTGACTCTGATCAATGAGGTGAAAAGCAATTTACATTTGATGTGTGGCTCCCTTATCTTAACCGGAATGACAGCTGCCTGAGTGATAACTTGTTAAATGGAAACTATGTAGTTACCCCTTGCTTCCACAATATGCTTTGTCTTAACACAATCAGATGTAAATACAGGCCAGTAATTACTTTCTGTTATGCTTCTCTGCATTTATGGTGCTAAGGATATACAAATATTTCAACAAATTACTGCATAGTTATTCCACTTCTAATTTGGTGAAGGAAAAACAACTTTTAGGGATTCAGGGCTTAATAGGATTCTTCTACAAATAAAAGGGTATCATCAGAATGTTTAGCTATTGTATGCCCATCATTAATTCATTTAAGATAAAATGATGTTTGATCATTAAATGACAAACCATGGAAATTCAGTTCAGTAATGATTCTATGTCTAATGAAGACATTCAATTACTTTATTATGAAAATCATCTGTCACATTTAAAAACTTGAAATGGTATTTTTAAAGCAAAGTAAAATTTGATGCTCAATAAATCATTAAACTTGTTATTAGTACTCCTCAATGTGTGATTCTCTTTGAGGTCTTCAAAGTGAACATGGTATGACTCTAGTATAGGATTAAATATATTATAGTTAAGCAACAGCCAGATGGGATGACTTTTATCTAGAGACTTAGTAGGTTAGGCAGTATTTTCTATTCTACAGAGAAGTTAGAATTTCTGTTATACCCTAATGAAGTATTTTTGAAGCACAAAGGAAAAGGTATTTCAAGTGGTGTATTACTGCTTATTATATGCAAAAATCTAAAACCCCTCTCCTGTCTGACTTTATCTAGTGTCAGCAGTCTCATACCCTCTGGCCAGAAAAGATATTCCATAAGTTAAAGATTTTAATGATAAAAGACATGGAATTAATAGGAAATAACAATTTTGGAACTTAGTTTAAATCTTCCTGGCATTTCCTATGTAGAATATCTTATCCAGAATGGAAGGAATTTTATAGAACCATAACCTGGAACATCCTTCTATTCACTGGTTTACAAACAGGTTCATCTATTTTAAGAAATTTTAGAGATAGTCACTTGAAATTGCCTTTTTACAACTATACGTTTACATTTTCTACATTTTAGTACTTAAAAGACATTTTCTGTAGAAACTGACCATATTGGATGACTGGATAATAGACATAGGTTAGTTAAGAAGGGAGAATGAAGGCTGGGTGCGGTGGCTCACGCCTGTAATTCTAGCTCTCTGGGAGGCCTGGGTGGGCAGATCGTTTGAGCTCAGGAGTTCGAGACCAGCCTGAGCAAGAGCGAGACCCCATCTCTACTATAAATAGAAAGAAATTAATTGGCCAACTAATATATATATAGAAAAAAAAATTAGCCAGGCATGGTGGCACATGCCTGTAGTCCGAGCTACTTGGGAGGCTGAGGCAGCAGGATTGCTTGAGCCCAGGAGTTTGAGGTTGCTGTGAGCTACGCTGACGCCACGGCACTCACTCTAGCCTGGGAAATAAAGTGAGACTCTGTCTCAAAAAAACAAAANGAAAGGAGAATGAGAAAGGGAATATATATATATATATATATATATATATATACACACACACATACATACACACACACACACATACACCCACACACACACAGATACACCCACACACACATATATACATGTGTATATATATATATAGCATACACAACATTTCAGCTTTTAAAAATAATGGCCCAAGGCTTAAAATAGTTATCAGATCTGAGTTTGAGAGACAACCCACTAGAGATAAGCAAGATAAATAAGACCAGAGAAAGCAAAGCTTATTCTCATGTTTAACTGTGTTTTAGCCTGCAATTGAGTAAGCCTTGAGAATTGAACCTGCATTTAAAAGATTTAGTTTGCCTCCCTACTCTGAAGTATCAACTGGTTGTAACTTTGCCCCTAATAGTCATAGATTTGTTTTTGTATATAAATGCAATTTATAAACTTGATGACAAACAAGACATTCTTTTTTATGCCCACTTCACTATTACATAAAAATTATATATAATAACTTTGTGCCAGAATTAGAAAGGTTATGATTTATCTCTGTAGCACAGAGCTTGGGGTAATGCTTCATATGGCAAAGAAAAGTATAACCTTTTGATATTTCTATATTCATAGAATACTTTCAGTTTTCTGCTTATATTGTTATGATTTCTGATTTACAGCTAATAAAAATCCATTTTGTTGATATGGATATATTTACCTGTATTGTAACTTATATGTTGGCAGTTATATTTTACAGAAGTGTTATTTACCTGCATTTATATCAAGTAATATATGTAAATCTATCATTGTGTTAATTCCAAGGATACCCTTTGTGAAGTCCTCATGAAGGCAGGATCTACGTCTTTTACTGTAGCTTCCCCTCACCATGCCCACTACTGTGCTAGCTTATTGACCCATATCTGTTGAATAAATGATAGCACAGACTTTATGTTATAAATAAAAGCTACCATGAAAAGAATCACCTCAAGATTTTCATGATATCACTAAGTTGTTGATTTTTGGACTGTGTTAACAATGAATAGGAAGGCATATAAATTATAACATTATTGCTAGGACATACCTGTTACGTAGTTCCATAAAATGCTATTTTAACTACTGTAATACTCTTTGTATGTAACAGCACATTTAATTTTCACTTTGAAACTATGGTTTAGATACTCTTTTTATCCTTATTTTACGGATGAGGAAATTTAAGCTCAGAGAGGTTAAGACATTTGGGCAAGAACACAGCTAGCTAGTGGCAAAACTGAGTTTCAAACTCAAAGCAGTTGGCTCACGAATCCATATTTGTAAAAGTACCCTAATTCTATGTCCATAAAATGGTCTTGCTTTAGTAATGTGAACAATAATAATACCTTGTATGTGAACAGCATTGTGCTTTTCAGTTTGCAAAACTACAAAACTACATTAAATTGGAAATTTACATTAACTTAATTTTAGTATACTACATTCACCAGGTTAGAGATTCATTCACTTGACAATCTTAAGTTGGCAGAAGAGAAGTTTATATATTGGTAAAGTCAGTTATTATTGAGAGACTTTTGTATGTTTTTAAGATTATAATAATTTAGTTCCTTTTATTCTCCATAATTCAAATGTGTGACACTATAGGACAGGAGTCAGCAAGATTTTTTGTATATGTTGTTTTAGGTTTTGTGACCTACACATAGCCTCTGCCATATATTCTTTGTTTTTACAACCCTTAAAAAATGTAAAAATTATGCTTTAGCTCACAGATCTTACTACAAAGAGGCTGCAGGGACCACTTTGCCCAACTCATATATACAACATAAATTTGGAGATTCAAGCTAGAAATACTGTACCCACAAAATAATTAAAATACTGGGCACTGAGATTACACAGAATGTTAATACATTTCCATTTTAAAAAATTGTGTTCTACTTCTGTTTCTTTTGGAAGGATTCTGGCTTTTTATCCAAGTGTGGTTGAAAAATTCTACATGATCAAAATCCCAGCAAGGCATTTTGTAGAAGAGCTTATTCTAAAATTTATATGGAGAGAAAGACGCCATAGAATAACTAAAATTATTTTTGCAAAGAAAAACTGTATCTTGAAAAGGAAGAAAAAAATGAGAGGAATTACTTTACCTGATATTAAGGCTTACAATATAACTATAGTAATCAAGACAATACCGTATTGGCAGAGGGACAGATAGAGCTCAATGGAACAGAACAGATAAATCCACACAAAGATACTCAATTGATTTTTTTCCCCTCAAATGTGCAAAAGCAATTTAATAGAGGAATAATAGTCTTTGCAACAAATGGTGCCATAGTAATTAGACATCCAAGGTGAAAAAAATAAACCTCAACCTAAACCTCACATTATATACAAAAATTAATTCAAATCGATTATGGAGTTAAATGTTAAGCATACTGCTCTAAACCTTAAGAAAGGAATAGGAAAAAGACTTCTGGTGTAGTCAAAGAGTTCTAAGACCTGGCACTAAAAGCATGACTCTTTTGCAGGGAAAATTAATAAATGGGACCTCATCAAAATAAAAACTTCTACTCTGTGAAAGAAAGACACTGTTAAGAGGACAAAAGGACAAGTTACAGTTTGGGTGAGAGTATTGCAAACCATGTATCTGACAAAGGACTAGTAGGTAGACTATATAAAGAACTCTGAAAACTCAACAGTTAAAAAAATAACCCAACTAAAAATTGGGTAAAAAACATCAGGAAATATCTCACTGAAGAGAATATACAGATTGCAAATAAGCAAACGAAAAGATGTTCATCATCATCAACCAATAAGGAAATGCAAATTGAGATGACAATCAGATACCCTCATTGTTGTTGAGTGCCTATCAGAATGCCTAACATTAAAAAAAAAAGTGATGACATCAAGTGCTGATAGGGATACAGACAAATTGGATCACTAATGTTAATACATTGCTGGTGGGAATGCAAAATGGGACAGCCACTTTGGAAAACAGTTTGACAGTTTCTTATACAAATAGATATGCAAGTACCATATGACCCAGATATTGCACACTTGGACACTTATCTAAGAGAAATAAAAACAGTGTTCACATAAAAAAAAAAATCTACACGAATTTCTATAGCACCTTTACTTGTAATTTACACAGCCCAGGTATCTTTCACTGGGCATGCGGCTAAACTCTGGTGCATCCATACCATGGAACACTACTCAGTAGTGAAAAGGAATAAAGTATTTTGATCTCAAGTAAATTATACTGAGTGAAAAAACCGATACCAAAAAGTTACATAATGTATGATTCTACTTATAGAGCATTCTTGCAATGATAAAGCTATAGAAATGGAGAATAGGTCAGTAGCTGCCAGACAGTGCTGAGGGAGAGAATGTGGCCATGCAAGAGCAGCAGAAGCAGGAGGTATCTCCATGGTGATGAAAACTGTTCTATATCTTCAGTGTTTCAATGTAAATATCCTGGTTGTGAGTTCATACCATACTATTGCAAGATATCTTTGGGGGAATAGGGTAGAGGGTACATATGATCTTTCTGTATTATTTTTTAAAATTCATATGACTCTAGATTAAGCTTAAAATAAAAAGTTTAATTATATAAAATGTAAGATGAATACTGGAGAAAGCCAAACAGTGACACCCCAGAGACTCTTAATTTTTAGAGAAATTCCGACTGTATTTGGATTCTGTCTTAGTTCATTTTGTGTTGCAATAACAGAATACCTAACGTTGGGTATTTTTATAAAAACAGAGGTTTATGTGGCTCATGATTCTGGTGACTGGAAAGTCCAAGAGCATGGTGGCGGTGTCTGCTTGGCTTTTGGTGAAGGCTTTTGTGCCGCATAACACAGCAGAAGGTCAAAGGGGAAGCAGACACATGCAAAGGGGAACCAAACAGGAGGAGAAAACTCACTTTATAATAACCTATTCTCACAGAAACCAATCCATTCTTATAAGAATGAGAACTCATTCATTACTATGAAAGGGCATTAATCTACTTGTGAGGGGTCTGCCCTCAGCACCCAACAGCTCCAACTAGGCCCCACTTTCCAACACTGCTATACTGGCAATTAAACTTCAATGTAGATTTTGGTGGGGACAAACCACATCCAAACCATAGCAGGCCCTAACTTACTTTTATGATCTGGCTCTTAGAGGTGAAGAGGCTTTTTATTTTAAAGGACATACAGGATCATAAAAATCATAATTCTTGAATGGGGTGCTACTATGGCTTGAATGTTTGTCTTCCCCTAAATTCATGTTGAAATTTAATCCTCAAAGTAACAGTTTTAAGAGGTGGAGACTTTAGGAGATGATTGGGTCGTGAAAGCTATGCCTTCATGTATGGATTAATCTGTTCATGGATGCATGTATTAGTGGACTGTCATGGAAGTGTGTTAGTTATCCAGAGAGTGGGTCTATTGTAATAGCTAATTTGGTTCTCAGGGCACCCCTTATCATGTGATGCCCTGCACTGTCCTCAGGGCTCTGCAGAGTCCTCAGCAGACATGGGCACCTTGACCTTGGACTTCTCAGGCTCTAGAGCAGTAAGAAATACATTTCTTTCTTTATAAATTACCCAATCTGAGATATTCCGTTATAGCAACAGAAAATGGACTACGACAGATGGGAAAAACTCTCAATGGAAGTGTTTCCTATATTTCCTTCGGTACTTTCAATATTTAGTATGGTTTATTTACCAATCAGGTATTTCAAAGCTTACAAATTGTTCCATGTACCTCAGATGGCATAAGTTTATGTGTGATTGTAGGAAAAACAAAAGCAGTGTGCAAAGAAAGAGTAAATTTAGATAAGCATATTGTATATACCTATATTCTATGAATAAATTTGGAATGAGGCAAGACATTAATCAATGTATACATGCAACATCCCCAAGGAACTCTCTCAACTATTTACTCATTTGCAAAAGCAATGGGCCATGAATTGCTTTAGGTTTATATGGTTTTTTATTCTTAGCAGAATTACATTGTTAGAGAAAAATTAGTATTATGTTTCACAGATTCCAATATTAACATATCTCCTCTGTGGGTTATTACTCTTTCAAGTTAAATATATAGAATTTTTTTTACAGAAAATATGGTGTTTTGGTCCTTTGGGTACTTTCTTGTCCCCATGAAGATCTGATTTTGGTAAGATTATCTGTGCTATCTTAGGTATCAAACTCTGATGATTAAATGGTGTCGTTAATCAAGAGGACCTGGGCAATCAAGGACCAATTCTAGAACATACATGCAAGGATCATGGAAAAAGAGAGCACAATTGCTCTGTAATCTTAAGGAAGTATGACTTTTCAGGCAGTACACACCTGCCTGTTATGTATGGCGGCATGATTCTGATTGGTTGGCACATACACCTTATTGTGTCTTAGGAATTTTGAACATTATCCCTAGTTCTAAAGCCCTGATAGTCCAGATATTTTATTTTTAACCCTTTTGATCTTGTGTTATGGAATGACTGTGGAGGGCAATTTAGTGCACAGTTTCCCAGTTAGTATCCCACTAACGTTTGAGTGGTTCTCAAATATTAGTGTGTGGGAGGCTTGTTTAAGTGCAGACTGCTAGGCCCCACCCCTAGTTTCTGATTCACTTGGTCTAGAATGGAGCCCAATAATTTGCATTTCTAACCACATCCCAGGTGATGCATAGTGGTTTGCTAGATAGCACAGAGGTGCTGGCTATTGATCTCAGCTGTGATTGCTGCAACACTTAGACTTGATACCTTCAACTTGCTAACATGCTTGTCTGATTACCCCATTGTGACATACAAGTACTGTCACTTTCTATTTGTGTCATAATGTGAAAAGGCTGGTAAATTCTGATTCCATGGATTTCTGGATAAGGAGTAGGGAATAAAAAAAAGAACTTGCATTATTGAAAAATTAACGGTAAAACTTCCCATTTTAATCATGGGGTTAATATGTTTACTATATAGAAGAGGGCAGAGGAATTGTGTGTATGAGGCAAATACATCTAGTTCTAAAAACTTAATTCTGATTACAGGAAATGACCAAAATAATATAGGGTTCATAATGAAGTTCAAGTTTCAGATGTGTATGTTATGATGCAGGTGGGAGGGTGGTACAAAGAGGGTGGGAGGTGCACAAGGCAAGTTTCAAGGCGACAGCTTGAGTGTACATACCTGGATTCCAGCCTTCCTATATAATTTTATCTCCCTTCCTCCCACAACTAAGAGAATTATGGGATAATTATTCATATGTAGATTGATATGTTACCATCTATTAAGGTATATAATTGGCATCAATATTATGAGACTGGAACTGTGGTAGGGTAGGTACACTGCAAAGAGTAAGTCATATAAATCCTTGAATTTCTGAAGTAGAAAAACTGGCAGTTGCATATTGTATCATGTGATCTGATTCCTGGTCATGCTCAACTGCAAAGACATCCACTGTCCCATCTACTAATGGACCAAAAAAATTCAAATAGAAAATCTTCTCTTGCAGAGTGCCAATCTACAGAAAACATGGTGATAGGCGTGATCCTACTTTGGCTGGCCATAGATGATAAATCCAGAGACAAGTAACTGATAAAATTCAGGCCCATTAGAATCCTTCACAGGAATTTGCACCTTAGAACAAAGAAGGAGCTAGTGCGGTAGTTGGACATTCACAAGGCGGCTTGTGGACTGTTGGAACCCATGCTGCCTTCTGTGTGAGGAAGCTGGTTGTCAATAAAGGAAAAAAAAAGAAAAAACAATAAACAGAAAGAAGCAGAGACTACAGTCTGAGGAAGTCTTGGCAATGATGGAGATCATTCTCCAGTTATCTCTGGGGAAAACCTCCTCCTTTATTTTCCATTATATCCTTATAAATGAGGAGCTATTAGTGATTCCATGAATTGTTCTAGCTTGTCACTTCTTGAGACATGAGATTCTTTTCATTTGGGGGAGGGGATATCTATCTATTAATCATCTATCTAATTTATCATCTATCTATCAGGTCTCATATTAAAAACTGTACTAATTTGTTTGCTGCTTCTAAACATAACTTATATAGTAAAATTGGTTCTTCATTTATTATATATGACCTTATAAATATTTTCTATATTAATTTTGAAAGCTATTTTTCCCACATCCTATCCATTTAGAGGAATATATTGTTTCTAAGTCACTAAGGTGTCTTTACTGTCCTACATGAGAGACAATGTAAATCAATATGCAAAACCCACTGCCTTCATTTAAATAACTTTTTATGGGATATATTCAGAATAAAATAAGTTAGGTAGCAATACTATGGAATTCCTTCCTATTCATAATTTTGTCTCATCTACTTGGAACCGTCTGTACTCAGTTGATGGTTAATACTTAAGTTTCCTTTTTAGAGCCATGCTTCATGGTGGACATGCTTTATTTTATCAAGAATCCTCTATGTGCTATATACACTCACACTTACGTTTCTCCTTCTTAATATATAATTTAAATGAAATCATGCATTTTTTTCTCATGAAAGTCTTGCGTTGTTTTTGATCTTTTTAGAAAATTTCTTCTCTAGCTATCAGTTGTGTCAAGGATATATTCAAGCAGCACATTATTAGAGAAACTACTCAATGTCTTGCAAGCGATCTCTCATCTGGATGTCTTCATTGGATGACCCAGCACGGTGATGTATTACTGGAATGTCAGATACCATAGCAAGCATTCTAAAGGTGGTACATAAATTGGTGCATTTTAAAAAATCACCAACATGTTTTTCTTCGAATTTCAGGTTGATTTAGGAGGTGAAAAGATGCTTTTGATATAGAAGTTTCAAAGACTTTCAGAGTCTTATCAGATCTGCAGGTATGCAGGAGAAATAACTTAGCAATGAATCAAAAACATTTTTGTCAAGACTCTAGTTTTGGTGTTATTTAGAAAGTCCAATTTCCTCTGAGATCTAATCTATAAATACCTATACAATTTTTAAATTTCCCTTAAACTGTCAATTTTTCTGAAGCTAAAACATACTCATAATTATTTTATCTTTCATAAATTGCTTCTGATTACAAAGGGAATATATACTATAATAAGTACATAAAAGTCCAAAGAAGAAAATAATTGCTCTTTACACAAGAAATAAAAATTAATATCTTGATGTATTACTTTCAACCTTTTGTCTCTAAATGTTTTTTCCACTGTTGAAATTATGGTGTATATAAACATTTTATTTGTGACTTTTTCACTTAATATTTTAATATCAGCATATTCTCCGGTACAGTTTTATAAACCTTCTAGGGGCTGTACAGTTTTGTATATTATGAATAAATCTAAATTTATATTACTATTTATCTATTGCTGGCCATATATGTTGCTTCCAATATTTTTAGAAACATAAATAGCTCTTTAATAAATATTTTGGCACAAAGAACTTTTCTTTCTTTTGGGTTATTTAATTTGTATAGATGTTTAGAAGTATTAATAACTGTATCAATGATTGTATTTTCACTCATAATGCTGCAAAATTGCTTTCAATATTGCTCAAAAAGCCAGAAGAAAAGGTGGTTAATTTCAGGGTAATAAGGGCTCAGTCTCATTAAGTAGACATAATTAACCAGGACAATTTGATAAAGAGAAATGGAGCCCAAGTTTCATAATATTATTTTAGAGTAACCATGAGGGGTTTTTCTCTTTACGTATTATTCAATTTCATTCATTTTCTGAAATTCCAGTAAAAGAAAACAAAATCAAGTATTTGTATTAGAGATAAAGCACCCAATACAAATTCTGCATAAAGTGTAGTATAATTTTCACCAATGCAGCATTGCTTAAAAAATGTTTTTATAGCATTAGTTCCTTTGTTACCTATCTGTCCCAGTTTGAGCCAATCAGCCATCTCTAACAATAACCATGCAAAACTTATATACTGACTATAGAAATACTTGTTCCACAAGATAACATGGGAGAAGTAAGAGTATCATCTGTCCTTCTTTGATCAGAACAAGAATAGAACTCACAGTATGAGGTGAGGCAAGGAAGGGATTATTTATCATTTGATTAAATGTGCCATACCAGTAAAGCTGAAGCTACTGAAACCATTTCCTATTTCGCATGTATTCATCATACATCCTCTTACAGTTAGCCTATGGACTAATGTCATCCATTACCTGATGATAGCCCAAAATTTCCTAAAGAAAATTCAGCAAGATTTAATAATCAACATAGTTTCTTTGAATAGGTATGGTAAGTGGTGGTTTGAAGGTATGAAGGGACACAATGTTAGCCTATTTATTTTTTTACTAGTGTTATTACTCCCCTTCTACTCATTTTGATGTTCTGAAATTTAAAATCAGTATTTGATTAGACACAAAAAAATTAGTATCAGTATATTTTATATACAGAGGACTTTGGTTAGATTGCACATTATGTTCTTAACATATCCAAACAACTCTACTGGATGGCAACACTTTCTATAGCCATTGTATTTTTCAACAATTCTTTATTATTTTATCCTCATTTTATATTTAGGAGAAGAGATGTTCAGGGAGGTGGTCTGCTTTGCTCAATGTCATTACCTTAGAAAGAGTAGATCTGGTTTAGCAAACCCATGTCTTACTGATTTTAGTTTAGTCTTTTCAATTCACTAACATGGTGACTGATTCCTGGCTCTCAGCTATTGACTTCTTAAAAATTTTAAGAAGTTGAAATTTTGAGAAATGCTAAATACATATGGGTAGAGAAGTTGGCAAAAATAAATGAAGAAAATGAAGATCTACGGAAAAAATATGGGTTGCTGCCAGGACTTTGTAGTATATTCTATTTCTCGTTTACAGTCAGCATCTTTTCAGATTGATAATTGATTATGGCGTCTTTTGATTCTAACTTCTTGGTGGCTATTAATTTTTTCCTAATATTTTGAGGAACCCAGAGAAAGGAGATGCAGAAGTCCAGCTGTTGGCTTAATTAGGAGAATAAAACATGTATTATTTTTGTTTTCTGAATTTACCTTTTTTCTACCAGTACTGAAATAAATTTTAAAAATCAAAAAGACAATGTGGTACATGGTATCTGCCAATACAATACTACCTGAACAATACAATGATCTCAGGATTTATATTCCTGAGATTATAGTTATACACATTAAACACATACATTTATTCTGTTAGATTTTGTTGTATTGATCTCTCTGCCTGCCTGACACTAATTGCCATCCTCATCAACAACTTCAATGGAAAACCCAGAGCTCATCGAGCACACATTGAACCCATCTCCTGGGCAGAGTACATATTGCCAATTACTAATCAGTACCTGTGGATTCCTAAGGAGCTTCTGTCTCCAAGGTTGGCAGTCCATGAACTTTCAGAAATCCTAAAATTTATTCAGTTAAAAAGACAAAACAGAATAAGAGAAGGAGAAGAAAGTCTGAAAGGTCAATTAACTTATCAGTTTAATCACAGGTACTGACAACAAATGCTAAATTTGTCATTTCTGTATTTCAGAAAAAATATAGCAGCCAAAAAACTATGCTAAATTACTTAGGTCATAGTTTCGGATGAAAGAGTTATATTTTTCAAACAAAAATGTCCCTTCTTATGGATGCCAATGCTGCTTAGCATTCTGTTATCATTTGGTATATCATTTTGTGACTTTATTACTGCCACTGGGCAGCTACATCATTTTATTTCAGAGCAGTAACTCAGTCATGTTAATAACTCAAGAATCAGGTGTGATGGTTTTAATGAACTAATAATCCTTTAACGAAGACTCAGTAATAGTATTTCACAGCCCTATGGAATTGCTCCCCATTGCCCATTGATATGATGTGTTTTAAAAGTTGTACTAACACCACAGTGCATTAATAGATCTTTCAAAAAAAGGTTTTATGAGATTTTTTAAATTTTGTTTCATAACAATCTCCTGTTGATTGCCTACAAGTTTCTAAGAGAATTGAACTTTGGCTTAATTTAAAAAATTTGCATCATGTTTTCCTGGTTGCTAGTTCCTAGCACTCTGTAGATTAGTACAGAAATAGTTTTACTGTTCTTTAAGCATTAAGCACAAAAGAGGGATGTCTTCCAGGGGAAAGAAAACATAGCTATTTAAGTGGAAGCAGTTTGTTAAATCACTCTGTAAAATTCACTTTTATAATGGAAATATCTAAAGGATAAAGCTATGTATAACAAAGAATAACATGTGTTTTCTTTACAAAAATCCTAGTTGGAAATTTGTCATGTAAGCATAATTTTTTCACTTTTCTCTTGTTTTCTAAATACCATTAAATTTTTTTTTAAAAGATATCAAATCATTTCTCAAGTGTGCTTTGGTGGTAATTGCTGGAATATAAATGATGCAAACTTCTTTTATATTTGAGAAAAATTTCATGGATTTCTGAATCATTAACCAGGTATTTAATCATATTTTCTTAGATCTTATAACCTTTTCCAGTAAAACTCAAAGTTGGCTGCCCTTTCAGAATTTCTAACAGTAAAATCAAGTTGGCAATTGCTCTACCTTTACATATTCAGACACTTTATTCTTGGCACTCTTCACATATTGTTTGGATCCTTAAAGATTTGAGGTCCCTTCAGTTGCAAATGAAATGAAGGAGTCTTTTAGGAAATTTCAAAATACAGCAGAAAACTTCAACAATAGGCTAGATCAAACAGAAGAAAGAATTTCAGAGCTTGAAGACAGGCTTTGAAATTAACCCAGTCAGTAAAAGATGCAGAAAAAAGAATAAAGAAGAATGAACAATCACTAAGAGAAGTACAGGACTGTGCAAAACAGGCCAATATACAAATCACAGGTATCCCTGAGCGAGAAGAAGAAAAAGCAAAAAGCATGGAAAACCTATTCAAGGGGATCGTTGAGGAAAATTTCCCTAGTATTGCCAGAGATTCAGATATTCAGATACAAGATGGGTATTGAACACTGGGAAGGTTCATAGCAAAAAGGACATCTCCAAAACACATAGTTATCAACCTGGCTAAAGTCAAAATGAAGGAGAAAATTCTACAAGCTGCAATGTGAAAGCAACAAGTAATCTACAAAGGAAAATCTATCAGGCTAAGAGCAGACTTCTCAGCAGAGACCTTACAGAAGGGATTGGGGTCCATTTTTAGTCTTCTTAAGCGTAACAACTGCCAACCAATGATTCTGTACCCTGCAATACCAAATTTCATAAACAATGGAGAAAGAAAGCCCTTTCTAGATAAGCAAATACTAAGGGAAGTTGTCACTACTAGACTTGTCGTACAGGAAATACTCAAAACTGCATTATACGTGGAACAGCACAATAGATACCCACGAGTGTAAAAATACCTGAAAGTTAAAGCTCATAGCTCTAAGACAACAATAGTACAAGAGTGGAATTGTATTAGTACCCATCCCAATGACCTCATTTAACCTTAATTGCTTCTTTAAAGACTATTTCCAAATGTAGTCACATGCTGAGATACTAGAGGGTAAGATTTCAACACATGAATTTTGGGGAGACACAATTAAGCCCACAAAAGATAACAATCAACTGGACTGATTAACCTCTCCCTAAAGATGGTTTTCTCTTTAGTTTCCTATCCATCCCCCAATCTTTCTCATGGAAGCCCAAGGGAAACCTGTGAAAAAGAGCTTGGGAGCATGAACTTGTCTCGTGTGTAGGGCCTCCCGCTATTCCAGAAGGACACACTAGTATACACTCATCCTTCAATGATTTGTTAAAGTTTTGCTGATTTCTTCTTATCCATGTTTTTATCCATGGGTAGTTCTTTTCCTCATAATCTGCCACAGTTGGGACGTGTTCTTTGAAAATCCTTGATCCTCTGAAATTCAGTTTATTATGTTGCCTTGTGACCTCAGCTCTCT
The DNA here is from genome assembly GCA_008750895.1 of Mirza zaza. Classification (NCBI taxonomy): domain Eukaryota; kingdom Metazoa; phylum Chordata; class Mammalia; order Primates; family Cheirogaleidae; genus Mirza; species Mirza zaza. Next base: position 21,323 of record VSMD01031479.1, on the reverse strand, counting down.
AATGGTCTCTTGAATACTTAGGATCTTGTATTTTATCTGGCTTTTCCTCGATATTTGATTGCAGTGAACTTCTTTGCATGTTTTTACATTCTAATTGGAAACAAAACTACTGTTCTTTGTACACAAAGTTAAGCATTTGTCTGACTTCATCTCTGAGACTTTGTTTATAGTACTTCAACAAAATCTAGTCTGTTTATATACAATAATTCATAGCAGAGATAGCTTCCAGAATGCTTCTGTTTTTGTTCATCCCCTTAGCACTTCAAGGATGTTCTTCAAGGATGGAGATTTCTATCTCCACAGTTGCTCCACATCTCTGCTCATTCCATACTACACCTGGCTCTATTGAATAAAGAAAATGAAATATCTGAGTGGACATAGAGAAAACAGTAGAAGAAAAAGCATAAGCAGTAAGGGAGAGTACATGATGTTGTCTCCACGGAAAGCAGCCACTGTGCTGTATGGAATGGCTGTGAAGTTCCTTCATATTGTGGCTCTTACCTGCATCTCCAGCCTAATTTTCTGCCATTCCTGTCTATAAATTCTAGATCATAGCCATACTAAACTGCTTATAATTTCCAAAACATACTTCAATTCATCTTCAAATTCTTATTTGTCTTTCTGGAATGCCTTCCTATCTGTGCATTACAATTTATACTTGTCAAATTTCTACTCAGAATTCAAATGCCATCTTGTCTGTGTAATGTTTCTTGAACCTCTTACACAGATATAGTTACTCCCTCTCATACAGAGGAAATTATTCCCTCTTCTATGTTTTCCTAGGGGTCTGTTTACACCGGTGTTGCACCCAGTACATTGTATTGCATTCAGTGGATTATCTGCCCAAAGTCTTATGAAGATGAGAACATGCAAAACCTGCAAAGGAAAGGCTGATAGTCAGTACAGATCCAGACATATTCCACTAACTGCTAATTTATTAGTGACCAAATAATGTTTCCTTTTTGAATTGCTGGAAGTCTATCAAGTGATTATTCCCCACTTACAATTATCAGGACTTTGAAGTCTATATTTTCCTAAGGGGAAGAAAAATCTGAGAGTCACAGGTTATGGTATACAAACATACAAGATCTTTTTCCAGGTTTTCCCAAGAATCCTCAGCTAATCTTAACTTCAGAGAACAGGGTTGGGAGCTAAGGGCAGCAAGAAAGGACAAACTAGTGGATATTTAGCAAATTCCTTTTCTTAATCCAAAGATATTGGCCTTAGGACGTATGTGTGTAACTCCAAACTTCGATACAGAATACCATGCCTGTTTTTTGTGTTCTATGGTAAGTTATTTTTTGGTTTGCAAAGATTTGTCACTAATTCTGCAGCAAATGAACTATGTGACCATTGCACTTTGAAAAAAACTCTTATATGATTGGTGGAAAAGTGTAGTACTTTCTGGTCATTTATATCTCCATAAGATCTGGATCCACCATAAGGTTTCTCTTTTCTGCATCAGCTAATCAACTTTCCTTTTTTACAAGGAAATGGAAACGTGGCTTGTTGTGTTTTACTTTATATCCTTTCAAACAATAGATGTGAAAGTGGTTGTGACTGAAGAACTGCAGTACCGAGAGGGAGCTAGCTGTGTTATAAAGTGTGGCTATTCCATTCATTTCCCAGATGATGTTTGAGGTTGGTTGATTGATTCATTCATTCATCCATTCATTCAGAGATGGGGTCTCACTGTGTTGCCCAGACTGACCTATGACTCTTGGACTTTAGCAATCCTGCTGCCTCAGCCTCTCAAATAGCTGGTACTACAGGTGTGCACCACTACACCTGGCTCACGTTTGAGGTTTTGTGATTTACTGGGAGTAAATTTTATTCCTACCAACAGTAAGAGTGATTAACTATACCTGGAAGAATACTGCCTAAATGTTAAATTTAGTTTGCTTACTCTGGAAATAAAAAGTACTTATTCCTATGGATTAATATATTCAACTTTAATGTTCTGTTCACTTGGTTGCAATATGTTTTACACTTCCATGCACAGCATGCACTGGGCTCAATACAGTGGGAGGAAACAGGATTCAGGAAATGTTACTGCTGATTATATTATTTTTTGCTTCCTTTTATTAGAGTTATTAATGCATGTGAAATTGTGAGCCAAGTGCAGAAAGCATTGTTGCTGCCCTCATCTCCTATTTTAGATGGAGAAACAATTTCTATATACGGTCATAGAAAAATTACCCTTAAATGTTTCTATAAAAGTTTCAGTTATTTCTTTATGAGTTTCCTGTGTCAAATGAAAACTGCATAAACAGGGGAAATATGTGAAATCCTCAAAGAAATAATGAAGAATGATTGGATCACTTGAAATTGCTTGGCACAGGATACATCAAAATAACTAAGTACATTCAGTAATAGGGAGGCTTCTTGAAAAATTAGAACATACAAGGCAGAAGGATGAGCAGCATATTCCAAAGAAAGTGACCTGAACATTTCTGGGCCACATTCTCTTTCTTCCTACCTCCTCACAAACAGCCCAATCAGGCAACAAGAACAAAATGGAGATGAACAATGCTTTGTCTTCCACAGAAATTGGTTCACTTCCTCATTCATTCTTTCTGTCCCTAGGATGATGGAAGTTAAAGACCAAATCCTTTTAGAAAGTAGAAAGTAAATGATGTGTGTGCACATGTGTGTCTGTGTGTGTGTCCATCAGTGTCCATGTGTTCACTAATGAAGCAGTGTTTCTTAAACATGATCCCTTACTTCAGGTTTGCCAAAATTTGGAACCTATCTAAATACTTTAACTGGGTAAGGAGATTCCTGCAGTGACATACAAATTTCTTTCTCTTCCACATGCCCCCTGGTTTGTAAATATTGACCTAGTCCTTAGACTACTTCTAAAGTGTATGTACTTAACACTGGAGCAAAGGTACAGTGATGACCAGAGAAGCTATACTGTTTCGTTTTGCCTCTTTACAATGGCTTCCTGGCAAGTTCATCACTGTGATAAAATAGCTTTTTTTTTTGCTTTTGTCTATAGCACCTAATTGTTTTTGCTGCTTATATTACTCTTAGTATATGTCACGCTTTCTGCCATTGTCTGAATTCCTGAGGTCCCTAATCACCACCACCATCTTTGAAAAGCCTGTCTACCAGATTTCTCTTTTGTTCTGTTCCACTCAACCACTTATTTTTCAGATTGGAGAAACTTGATCTTTAGAACATACTCCAGGAAGTCCTTGGAATCTATACAGCCTTGCCTTTTAGATGCAATGGAGTCAATTTTCATCATGCTGGCTCCAAACCTATCAAGTTCTGGATTTTTTGCCTCACTTTCCAGAAAAGAGTAAATTTGACCCCTACACCCTTACTTGGGAGTGAATTTCCCCTTCTTTTCTGAAGTCCCTATTTTGTTTGTCTTTGAGGAGCTTTTAAATAAACCCATGTGAATTTGTGAGCCAAGTGCAGAAAGCATTCTTGTTGCCATCATCTCCTATTTTAGATGGAGAAACGATTTCTATATATAGTCACAGAAAAACTCCTGAGGAAGTGACATCCAAAACAAATGTGTTAAGTGCGATGTCCCAGGAATGAAAACATCTTGATCACTAGGCAAATTGGGGCAACACGGACTGCTTCTCCACTTGGAAAGCCTGGTAAGAGAGCCTTATTTTGCCTGCATTTTGTTTTCCTCACCTATAAAGTGGGACTAAAAAACATGCTCATAAATTAATTATGGTAGATAAATATGAAAATACATGCAGAACACTTAATATGGTACCTGGCACAAATGGTACTTGGTGAATGTTTCATTCCCTTCTTTTCTTGTCCCTCCTTCCCAACCACCCTCAGGCCAACTGAGTCTAGCTCTAAATAGAGAATGTACAAATAATTTTAACACAACTGAAAAAAGGGAAGCCTCAATGTCTGATGAACGACTATGGAACCACACACTGGTGTTAATGTTAGTCACCTTCTTGTGTATATTCTGGTGATAATTGCCATGATTTCTGTCCCAATTAGGTCAATTTCTCTGATTTTATCAAAGAAAAACATACATATATTTAAACATATTATATATGAGCACCTGTTCCAAAGAGATCTATTTAAAGCACTTCTGAACAGCAGCTGTATTATTTCCAAGAAAACTAGAGATTGGCTTAATTTTGCTTCCCTATTTGGATGCTTATCAGAAATGACAGAAAACTTTGCTATAACCAAAGTTTAATTCTCTCAGGATATTTTCATTTTCTCTACTATTTATTGAGCGAAATCTGGTATAAGTCAGAGAACTTGTAAACAGGAAGCACTGCAGGTCAGGATGTTATAAACTGTCAAAAAACGAACTTTCTAATGTGATTACAAGTTTCCCCTCTCTGGCTATATTACATCTGATAATTGAACTGTCACCTACTTGTTTTATTTATTATGATAATGGATGCAGTTGGTAAATGTACAGAAAGTATAGAAAGTATGGTTTGGGCTTGTTAGGAAGCCAATTTGATATCCATGGATTTGAGCATTTGGGAGGTGTCAGTCAAAATCTGCGATCTGTTCAAGCAAACAGCTGGAATTTGACAGGAATGATAACCCATTAACCATCTCTGCAGGAAATAAATCATTTATCTACCTCTAGATACTTTTTAAGTTAATAAGATACATTTTAAAATGCATTCAAAACTACTTTATCTCCTTCCCCCTCCTCCTCTTCCTTTTCCCTCTTTGCTCTAAAGTGAATAGAAAAGACTATGTGCTAAATGCTCATACATCTTTGCTCTCATCCTTAGTTGCAGAATCCAAATTTTATTTGGGGATGCAATGTTACCCATCTAAAGTATTTTTTTCCTGTTATTCTGGTCAATGAGATGTTATCAAGTGTGTTATGTGGGCTTTCTGGGAATGCTGCTAAAAGGCAGCAGACTCAACTGCTTCCTGGACTATGAACAAAACGATAAAACTTTTGGTAGCCACGTTGGACTATGAGTTGAACTTGTAGACAGAAACCCCAGGCTGGGAGGTAGAACAGAGAGATGGAAAAAGCAGGAGCCCTGATGACCCAGGAACTTCCACAGTTTTGACGGCATACTCCACATTCCTTTTGCCTGGGAGAAAAATAAACTTTCCTTTGTTTATTTATATTTTTCTCTAACATGGAATGTACAAAATTCTAAGAGATAGGAAAAAACATTTTCTGTTATTTCATGAAATATTGTACTATTATGCTGACTGGTTTTTGATCCTCCAGCCAATCAATCAACCAACCAACCAAATAACAACAAAAGCCCACCACTAAACAAACACATATACAACAAGAAAACAAAACAAGAATTGTGGGGATAAATTAAGTTTGTTCAAGAATTCAATCTCAATTTCACACAGGGCCAGTGTGAAAACCCACAGTCTACAGAAGCAAATTAAAGGCTCTATAATTGCCACAGAAGAGAAAGATGGTTAAATTTGACTCAGCCCTTTCTAGCATTAATTAGCTGATAGATTCCTTTCTTGTGAAACATTTGTTAATATCTTATAGAACAGGGGTCTTATTACTTGGAAACATTTTAGGAAATACCGCTTTTGAGACTGCACAGAATACTGGGAATAATGAAGTATTGGGCTATGCTCAGGAATGAATATATTTATTTTACATACACACACAGAGAAAGCAAAGTCCCATATTTTAGATTCTTTCCCAGTACCAAATAAACTGAACCAATGGAAGAGGAATTAGATTATGGTTCTTTTCTCCCATCCAAGTACTAATCCGGCCCAACCCTGCTTAGCTTCTGAGATCAGACAAGATCGAGTGCATTCAGGGTAGTACGGCCATAGACAGACTATGGCTATTTTCTAATGGCTTTGTTTTTTGGGGGGGGAGGGGCTTCCTTTACATTCATCATAGTTTTCTCTGTCATGGTTAGGAAGGCTAGTCATTCATATTTAATTAAAATATGGAGCAGGTCAACTAAGATGAATCTTTTTCCTCTTTGAAACTAATTTAAAGCTAACCACCTTGCTGATATCTGACTTGAAAATTGTTGACTAAAGCAATTGCAAACTACTTCTCCTTACAGTAAAGGTTGGCTTACGGTTGTTGCCATCTGTAGGAATGTGATTGTTTTTACAAAACTGACATGTCTTCTAATCTGGCTGCATATTAATTTCCCCCTCTTCCTCACTAACAAAACCCTGGCTTTGTTTATTTATCATGAGACAGATGATCTCGCCCACAGCTTGGGGTAAATTCCAATTAATGTTCATAATAGAACATGTTGGTCGCCTTTGATTGATTTGGGTTGGGCAAGTGATGCATATGAGACCAACAGTCTTTTGGAGGGGATTTCAACAATGGTTTTTTTAGCTCTTGCTAAGGAAACAATGAGAAAATGTACTTTTTGCCAAGCCCCCTTCCTCCAGGTATACTGAGTCTAGACCTAATAAGAGCAAACTTCTTCAGTCCTCCTACAACAATCAAGGAAGAGAGTCTTAGAGCAAAGACAAAAACGCTTAGAGTGGTAAAACAAAGAAAGAATAACCTGGTTTTTTGATATTATTGTTCTTAATGACTGCAACTCACCTGGAGCCATCCCAGCTGTAAAGCTCTTTTTATGAGACATGCATTTCCTTATTTTTAGAGCCAATTTGAGAAGGCCAAAGGCATTATAACTGATACATGTAAATGCAATTTATAATCTTATCAATTATGAGATTACAGAAATATAGGATTTGTATTAGAGAGAGAAAAGAGATATAATATAAAAAACTGGCTTCCATGATTGTGGAGGCTGAGAAGTCTCACGATCTACTATCTGCAAGTTGGAAACTCAGTGTGAAATACCTGCTTCGTGCTCAGGTATAATTCAAACTGAGTCTGAAAACCCGAGAACCAGTAGAGCTGATGGTATAAATCCAAGTCTGAAAACTTGAGATGATGGAGGTAAAATATCCAAGCTCAAGCAGGCAGCCAGGCAGCAAAAGGGTGAATTCCTCCTTCCTCTGTCTTATTCTATTCAGACCCTCAATGGATTTGATGATGCCTAGTGACATTGGGGAAAGCAATCTACTTTACTGAGTCTACTAATTCAATTGCTAATCTCATCTGGAAATACCCCCACAGACATCCAGGAATTAGTGTTTAATCTGGGCACCCCATAGCCAGTCTAGTTGACACAAAATTAACCATAAAACTGTTGAAAGAGGTCCTATGATTTAACTGAGAAAAAAACAATATTTTTTAAAAATGGGTAGAGGCTGATCATTTTATTTTTCCACGGCACAAAACTACTTTATTAGCAAAGTGGCTATAGAGAAATGCAGTTAGTTGATGACCCTATACTTGAGTAGACATTATTTGAGATGCCTCAGCCTCTTCCCAAACATTCTGGAAGTATGTTTTAAACACAAACATCACTGAAACAAGAAAAAAGGGCTTCAAAAAAATTGGGGGACATGGATATGAATCTCTAGTCAGGCAAGAGGGAGAGAATATCTGGACTAAGCAAATTTATTAGTCTGCTCTTAAGAGCATTTTTGTAAATGTTGATGAAAATCCCAAGTCATGGGAAAGTGCCCCACATCGATAAGCTCTCTCCTGTCTGAACCTATATTCCACCTTTTCTCCAGTCCAACACTCTGAAGATCCATTCCCACACATGTTGCCCTGGTTCCCAGCAGTACACACTGGCCAATTCCCCAAATCTTTCAGCCTCCTCCCAATGCAATACAGCTTTAATTCTAACTGCATCTCAACTTTCCAACCTGCACAGATAGAGCTATCAGATTCATATTTCAAAAGCGTAAATCTGATCACCTACCTCCTTACAAATATACAATTTCCTTTTTTTTTATTTCAGTATATTATGGGGATACAAATTTTAAGGTTTCAAATAATGCCCTTTCCCCCTTTCCCCCCCCAAGTCTGAGTTTCCAGCGTGGCCATCCCCCAGACGGTGCACATCTCACTCATTATGTATGTATATACCTGCCCCCCTCCCCCCTCCCACCTGCCCTATTCCCAATTACTGTAGTTCCTATGTGTCCACTTAGGTGCTGGTCAGTTAATACCAGTTTGCTGGTGAGTATATATGGTGCTTGTTTTTCCATTCTTGGGATACTTCACTTAGTAGTATGGGTTCCAGCTCTAACCAGGAAAATACAAGATTTGCTATATCACCGTTGTTTCTTAGAGCTGAATAGTACTCCATGGTATACATATACCACACTTTATTAATCCACTCTTGAATTGATGGGCACTTGGGTTGTTTCCACAGCCTTGAAATTTTGAATTGTGCTGCTATAAACATTTGAGTGCAGGTGTCCTTTTTTGTAGAGTGTCATTGGATCTTTTGGGTAGATGCCCAGTAATGGGATTGCTGGATCAAATGGTAGATCCACTTGTATCACATTAAGGTATCGCCATATTGCTTTCCAAAGAGGTTGAACTAGTTTGCAGTCCCACCAGCAGTGTAAGAGTATTCCTCTCTCTCCGCATCCACGCCAGCATTTATTGTTTGGGGACTTTTTGATAAAGGCCATTCTCACTGGACTTAAGTGATATCTCATTGTGGTTTTGATTTGCATTTCCCTGATGATTAGAGATGGTGAGCATTTTTTCATATGTTTGTTGGCCATTCTTCTGTCTTCTTTAGAAAAGTTTCTTTTCAAGTCTTTTGGTCACCTTTTGATAGGGTTGTTTGATTTTTTCTTGCTGTTTTTCTTGAGTTCTAAGCATATTCTAGTTATCAGCCCCTTATTAGATGTGTAGGATGTGAACATTTTCTCCCATTCTGTAGGTTGTCTTCTACTTTCATGACTATTTCTTTGGCCATGCAGAAGCTTTTTAGTTTGATCATGTCCCATTTATTTATTTTTGTTGCTGCTGTGATTGCCTTTGGGGTCTTCTTCATAAATTCTTTGCCTAGGCTGATGTCTAGGAGAGTGTTTCCAACATTTTTCTCTAGAATCCTAATAGTTTCATTCCTTAGGTTTAAGTCTGTTATCCAGTGTGAGTTGATTTTTGTAAGAGGTGAAAAATGTAGGTCCTGCTTTAGCCTTCTACAAGTGGCTATCCAGTTTTCCCAGCATCATTTATTGAAAAGGGAATCTTTTCCCCAGCATATGTTTTTGTCTGCTTTGTCAAAGATTAGATGGCTATATGAGGATGGTTTTATATCAGGATCCTCAGATCTGTTCCACAGGTCAATATTCCTATTTTTGTGCCAATACCAGATTGATTTAATTACTACAGCTTTGTAGTATAGTTTGGTATCTGGCATATTAATACCTCCCATTTTGTTTTTGTTGCCTAGAATTGCTTTTGATATGCGGGGTCTTCTTTGGTTCCAAACGAAGCATAAAATTTTTTTTTCTATATCTGTGAAGAATGATGATGGGATTTTAATAGGTATTGCGCTGAATCTGTAGATCAGTTTGGGTAGTACAGACATTTTAATGATGTTGAGTCTGCTGACCCATGAACATGGTATGGATTTCCATCTGTTTACATCCTCTGCTATTTCCTTCCTCAGTGTTTCATAGTTCTCCCTGTAGAGGTCTTTTACCTCCTTGGTTAAGTATATTCCTAGGTACTTTAATTTCTTTGTTGCTATTGTGAAGGGAATTGAGCCTTTGATTTGGTTCTCAAATTGAATGTTGGCGTGTATGAATGCCTCTGATTTCTGTGTATTGATTTTGTATCCTGAGACTTTACTAAATTCATTTATCAGTTCCAGGAGTTTCTTGGTTGAATCTTTGGAGTTTTCTAAATATCATATCATGTCATCAGCAAACAGTGAAAGTTGGATCTCTTCTGTCCCAATTTGGATACCTTTAATTCTACTTTCCTGTCTGATTGCTGTAGCCAGGACTTCTAGCACTATGTTGAATAGAAGTGGAGATAGTGGGCAGCCTTGTCTGGTTCCAGTTCTAAGTGGGAATGCTTTCAGTTTTTCCCCATTCAGTATGATGTTGACTATGGGTCTTCTCATATATGGCTTATATCATTTTTAGGTATGTCCCTTCTATGCCTATTTTATTAAGTGTTCGTATCATGAAAGGGTGCTGAAATTTGTAAAAAGCTTTTTCTGCATCTATTCAAAGAATCATGTGGTCTTTGTTTTTGCTTCTGCTTATGTGGTGAATTACATTTATAGATTTACGTATGTTGAACCATCCCTGTATCCCTGGGATGAAGCCCACTTGGTCATGATGGATTATTTTTTTGATAAGCATCTGGATTCAGTTAGCTAGGATTTTGTTGAAAATTTTTGCATCTATATTCATTAGGGATATTGGTCTGTAGTTTTCTTTTTTGTTGCATCCTTTCCTGGTTTTGGTATCAGAGTAATATTCGCTTCATAAAAAGTGTTGAGGAGGTTTCCATTCTTCTCAATGTTGTGGAATGATTTCTGCAAGATAGGCACCAGTTCTTCTTTGTAAGTGAGGCAAAATTTGGGTGTGAAACCATCTGGACTGGGACTTTTCTTTTTAGGGAGATTTTTAATTGCTGTTTCTATTTTGGCTCTTGATATTGGTCTGTTCAGGAATTCTGTTTCTTCCAGGTTGAGCCTAAGGAGGCTGTCTGTTTCTAGAAATTTGTCCGTTTCCTCCACATTTTCCATTTTGTGTGCATAAAGGTTTTTGTAGTATTTGTAAATTATATCTTGTATCTCCTTGGGATCAGTTGTGGTATCTCCTTTTTTGTTCCCGATGGAGCTTATTAGAGATTTCTTTTCTACTTTTCATTAGTCTAGCCAATAGCATGTCAATTTTGTTTATTTTTTCAAAGAACCAACTTTTTGTTTTATTAATTTCCTATATAGCTTCCCTGTTGCCCATTTCATTTAGTTCTGATTTGATCTTGTTACTTTCACTTCTGCTGGGTTTGGGGTTGGTCTGTTCTTCTTTTTCCAGCTCTTTGAGTCATTTCATTAGATTGTTTATTTGTGATCTTTTTGACTTTTGGTTATAGGCATTTATGGAAATAAACTTTCCTCTCAGTACTGCTTTAGCTGTGTCCCAGAGGATTTGATAACTTGTTTCTCCATTGTCATTTTGTTCAAAAAAATTTTTATTTCCGTTTTGATTTCTTCATTTATGAAGTACTCATTTAGTAGGAGGTTGTTTAAGTTCCACGTTTTTGTGTAGAAATGTGAGTTTCTGTTAGGGTTGATTTCTACTTTTGTTCCACTGTGATCTGAGAAGATAAATGGTATGATTTCTATTTTTTTAAATTTCTTGAGGCTTACTTTGTATCCTAGGATATGGCCAATCTTAGAGAATGTCCTGTGGGCTGATGAGAAGAATGTATATTCAGTGGATTTTGGGTAGAATGTCCTGTAGATATCAGTCAGACCCAATTGTTCTAGAGTTTTGTTTAAGTCCATTATTTATTAATTTTTTGTTTGGAGGAACTGTCCTGTGCAGTCAGTTGGGTGTTGAAGTCTCCAGTAATTATGGAGTTGGAGATCAAGATCTGTGCCTCCTTTTTTGGGAGCATGAGTCCGGGGGGTTACCTTTACTCCGCCATTTTCCCGACCCCTCCAAATATACAATTTCTTTACATCACCAACTGTTTTGCTTTCAAGACTCTGTCTTCACCAATTCTGCAGTGTTAAATCCTCTTTTGGTTTCATTCACTCATCAAATATTTACTGGGAACTTACTAGACATTTGAAATAGAGTGGTGAATCGGAGTGGCAATAAAACTCATCTTCTAGTAGGGAAGATAATCAATAAACATACTAATCAACAGACACAGTGATAAATCAGATAAATCCAGACCATAGTAACTAAAATGAATGGTATAAACAGGCTGATACTATGTAAAATGACAAGGAGAGGCAGATTTTGATAAGGTAGTCAGAGGCCCCTCTGAAAAGGTAAACTAATGTTATACCTAAGGGATTTAAATGGACTAGTTGTGAAAAGTAGGAAGGATGGGGGAAAGGATATATAAGGCAAAGAGAAAAACAAGAGAAAGGGCCAAGAGGTAGGTCTTCTTTTGAGTAAGGAATAGATATGAAGCCATTTAGCGAAGGAATGAGAAGAGTAAGGAGGCTGGAGGGGTACGTAGGAACAATATCGTTTAGGACTTGTAGGCTATGGTATGAATTGGAGATTTTATTCTAGCGGTACTGAGAAACCACTGGAGGGTTTTGAGCAAAAGGATGACATGATCTGGCTTATGCTTTGGAACAGTGTCATTTTATAACACTCTTTAGAGGGCTAAGAATATTCTCTGTACTCTTCAATATGGCGGCCATACTGGACACAAGATGTGGCTCTTGAGCCCTTGCAACTGGCAGTGAGACCTAATTATTTGAATTTAAATTTTTATGTTTAATTACAATTTATTTAAATCTAAGTAGCCACATGTAGCTCTAAATCGCCACATGTAGCAAGTAACTACCATACTTTACAGCACAGCTTTGGAAAGACTATTTTGGCTGCTATGTGAAGAATAAATTGAGGGCAGAGGGGAAGGCACACAATGGATACAGAGATGTCAATGAGGAAACTGCTGAAGCAGCATTTTGGCAAAAGATAATGGAGGCTTGAACCATGGCAGAAACAGCATCAGAGGCAGACAGTTTGAAAATATTTTGTATGTAACTAACAGGATTTGTTGCTGGATTAGTATGGGGAGGAGGGGATCAAAGGGATAATCCAAAGGTGGCTTCCCATTTTTTGACTTGAGCAAATGAGTGGGAGGTGCCAATTACTAAAGATGGTAAGACTAAGGTAGAAAATTTTGGGGCAGGTAGAACTACCTCTTTTGGAACATTTCATTAATAAGTTTGAAATGCTTCCTTTTAAATTCTCAAGATATCTATATGTTCCTACCTCTTGCAATTCAGTTTTTCAATGATTTTGATAAGTTAGACACGTCATTACCTCTATAGCACATTCTACGTCTTTTTCCTATCTGTGCGTTGTTTATGATGTTACCTCTGTTTGAAAAACCATCTCTCATTCTTATATGATCATACTCCACGTAATGTCTATATACTTTAGCCAAAACCAATTGAAAAAAATATAATTTACATCATGAGCAAGGCATATACATGCATATACTTTAAACTAGGATTTTAGGAAGCAGTACTATGCTTACTGCCTGTGATGCCTTCTGGCATTTTATTTACTATTTGATTTAATTCTTTAAGATACTTCACACATCTGATAAATTGATTTCCCCATCATTAATGGATCAGGACCTACACTTTGAAATTCGCTTCTTTAAGATCGATGTCAAATACGACATTGCTCCTCCAAGCTTCTCCCTGTAAAAGTACGTGCAGCGGTGGGGAACCTGAGGTTTTGGGGTCACATGTGGCCTTCTGGGTCCTTGAATGTGGCCTTGTGACTGAATCAAAATTTTATAGAACAAATTCTTTTAATAATGGTGTTCATTTACTTGGCTTATCCATTTGCTTCCCTGTAAGTTCTGTCATGGTTAATGAAATGATTATCTTCCATATTGCATAGAACAAAGTTGGTCTTCAGATATGTGTGGAATTGAGTTGAATTGGCGGATGGATTTTACAACACTGAGTGCAGAACAGCATTACCTCAACACCCAGCAGCTTCACACTCTTGCAGAGAGCAGAGCTACCTAGTCAGTACCCGACCACTGCTCTTCAAGGTGGGACTCACATTCAATTAACTGTAGGAAGGACAACTTCTATAATATATAGAACCTCTGAATTTTAGGGCTATAAAAAAAGCAATAAAGAATAACTGAAAAGGGTATAATAGTTTTAACTAGTGACTAATGGTTTCCTCTGTGATTACATTTTAGAATGCTGGTGCAGCCCAGTGATTCGAGAAAGCTGTGTCCCAATGCCTGGCCATTCCCCAGGTGGCCCTTCATTCTTAAAGTCTCTGCATTTCAGGAGTAAAGTCTTTTTGTGTATTTGTTGGCAGAAAAGGAAAATTTCATGGTAGACAGAGTGCCCAGAAGAAAATCTCTAAAGAGGCTTTTGTGAAGCGCTTAGACTTACGTAAGTGATTAAGCTGAGCTTATCTGAATGCAGAGGTTTGGTGGTGGTGGGGGGAGACTGTTGTTGGGGTGGGTGGCCTTGGAACCTCCATAACTGGGAAGAAGGATAAAGGATTTGCCAATGTCACAGAGAGTTGTACCTGCCCAAACACTGCTTCTCTGAGGGGGGTGAATTCTGGAAGGAGGTGTCTGCTTAGTGGCCTGTGAATACTGAACACTGAGCTCTGCAGCCTTGGGCAGGGACCCAGTGTATAAAACATTCCAGTATTGTTGCTGGCATTGGTAGGACCACATGGACCCAAACAGGGATCCCCACAATGGCAACCAGAACCTGTCCTATTTCTCAGGATCTTTTAAAATATGATACAGGTTCTAGGAGTAGTAAAGGAACTATTGAGAATTCCACCAACCTTGGTGTCTGGAAACTTCAGCAAGTATTTAAAAAACTGACATCATCTGTAATGCAAGTGCCATGGAGCAATCCTTTTCTGTTATACAATAGTTTTAAAGGGGATTAATTCAACCAAAATATTCTCAGTGCTCTAGAGGTATCTGGCTCAATACATTTTCATTTCATAATAAAGTAAAGCTGGCCAAATAAATTGCTCTCTCATTGATATTAAGCTCCTTTTCCTTTGATATGTTGGAAAACCAATATTGCTTGGTAGAATGCAGTGCATTTGAACTCATGAGATATTAGTGTGCTTTCCTGCTAAGAAATTCTTATAATGTGATTTCTGGCAGTTGAAGGGAATGTATTAATGCTTCACTTATCCAGATACTGTAATTGCATAAAACCAAGGAAGGTAAATGTTTTCTGCAGTTGGTCTATGGGAAGTGGACTACAGTAGAATATAGCATGCTATTATTTCTCTTAAAAACAACTACCTTATCTTCCTTATCTAGATTCTTCTCTTTTCTCCTTCCCTTTATATAAAAACTACTCCAAAGAATTGTCTATCATCCTTGTCTCTTCAAAACTCTCATGCCCACATCACTGCACCCAAAACTGCTCCTGATCAAGGCCATGAATCTCCTTTATCACTAAAGCAAATTACCAGTTCCCTGTTCTTATCTTTCTTGAACCTCACCACCATCTAATGTGGATAGTCTCTCCCTGCACTTGATACACAAGCATCACTTGACTTCCAGACCCCACCCTTGCCTGGTTTTTCTCTTGCTGCTCTGAAACTTCTGTTCAGGCTGTGTTGCTCTTTTTTCACCTCCCAGACTCTAAACGTTGGAGTGCTCAGGTCTCAGTTCTGTGTCCTTTTCTGATTTCTACCTACACTTGCTTCCTTGGCGATATCATACAGTACATCAGGATTTTAAGTACCATCAAAATGCACTTGACTCTAAATTTTATTTTCAGTCTGGGCCTCTGCCCTGAATTCAAGGCCTTAAATACAACTGCCTTCTCAGCATCTTTACTTGGATGCCTATTAAGAATCACATGTAAAGATGGGTTGATTAAAGAAGAAATGAATAAACATCTTAGTTGCATGAACAATCACAGTCCATGTGGGATACTACCATTCCCAGTATTTGTATTGCAAAATATTTTATAAATATGTTTTCTCCTTTCTCTTCCTGTAACTTCTTAGTAGATGTTGTGGTAGTGACATCAGAATTAACAGCTCATGGTCTGTGGAATTCAAATTTTGGATAACAACACATTTTAATCAGCTGATCAGAAAGTTTCATAAACACTCCAACGAAGGAAGGACTTAGGGAAGGATGAAGAATTTATCCATTTATACAACAAATGTGGGCCAGGCTCTCTTCTAGGCACTGGAGATACAGAAGACAATAAAAAAGACAAAATTCCAACTCTCATAAAACTTACATGCAGCATGTGTGTTGGGGGTGCTTAGAGCGAAGGAGGGGAAAAGTCAGGACTACTTCTAGGGAAAGAGTTTTCTAGGCAAAGAGCATGAGCAAGGCAAAGACCCCAAAGACTGCTAACTGTGTCTGCAAAGCACAGTGCCTGCTATCTAGTTCTCAATATTGCTGTAAGGCTTTATGTTTCTCCCTCTCTTTTTCCCCCAAGTTACTAAAATATATCTTTGTAAAAGTATCCAGCATATCTATTAAATTATATTATTTTAAAGAAGATTATATCATTTACATGCTATATTCTCTTTGTTTTCCTGTCCCCAAAAGAAATCATTGTTTCTCTAGGCAAGAATGGGAACACAAAACGATAGCCCACGCCATCTTAACAGAAGCATCAATCAAAACACAGTGTGATACTGTCCATGGATAAACAATACTGCAAATGAGCATGAACGAAAATATGCAGGCTCACTTCTGTTTCTGTGAAAAGCTCAGCACAAGATGTTTTCTCCAAGGTAGAACATTTGTCATACTGTGTTTATGGCCACAAATATGGTACCTAGCTGTGAATTTGGACAGGTTCTTGTTTTCCTTTCTCCTCTTGAGAACAATTTAAATTAACTGAAATCAGAATATTTCAATACATTGTTACCTCTTGTTACAAAAAATATCCTATTTTGTTTGATATGATTCAATTTTGAGTTGCATTCTCTGGCAAGTATTCTTCCAATGTTTCAACCTCATTGCACTGCAATGCACTGTTTGTTGGCTACTTTTGAGTGTTTGAAGATTATGGCTGGAAAAAAATTATCTCTATTATGTTGCTGTAAAGAAAAGCTATACTCATCTTTCCGGGAAACTCATTTTCTAAGACAAAGCATGCAGCAGAAGGAAGAAGGTACAAACCGCCTTGCCAGGCAGTGAGGTTGGCCAGATCACACAAAGCAATCAATGAACTGAAACATGATCCAGCCCAATAGTCCAGTTTCCTATATTAATAAAGATTTTTAGAAGAGATTTTCTATCTTTAAGGTAGAAAAGGTAGGTTACTTGAAATAAAAGAGTTGAACTAGTTGCTTGTATATAAAGCCTTTGTTTCTTACATCCCTGACTTGACTATTGCAAATAGCTTTGGCAAATTCTTTGAGGTCTTCACTTCTTGTTTTATTTTGTACCTACATAAAAATAATCTGTATATTATTTCTTCTTAGTACTTTACACTGGATTTCCAAAAAAAAAAAAAAAAAACAAACATAATGAAGTACATTGCTAGTAAAATTCTCTTCATATATCATCTTTTGAGTTATTAAGTTAAACAGCTCTCAGAACCCTGTAGTGAAAATTATTAAAATCCTCCCAATTTTAGAGGTTAAGAAAGTAATAATTAAGTGTCTCCACTAGACACCTAAATGATAAATATCATTTTACAACAAATAGGGTATACAGATGTATATATTAGAGAGTTAACATTGAACATATTAACTACATAGGCCTTGCAGGCCATATTTTATAAACAACTTCCATTCACAAAGAAGAACAAGTAAGTTTTCTTTCTGTATATGTGTTTTTATGGCCAAGTCAATGGTTTTACATGCAACTACTTCTGCTTGATTAATACAGTTGATTTCATTCTATGAACCGTGTTCTGAAAACAGGGGATTGTGTACAGGTACCTAGGTCTTAAATCTAGGAAATATTTAAGTTTTATACTTTGCAGTTAGTGATATTCACCAGTAATACTCAGCTTGCTAACGTTGACTACAGAATTTTACTTCCCTTCCCACACTGGTAAAATGTATCAGAAATTACAGAGCTGTAGGGTTGGAGGGCCAGCCTACAGAACTCTAGGAAAGTTCACTGACATGATTGACAATAGATTAATAGAAGAAAAATTTATTAATGCATGAAAGCAAACACATAAAATATGAGACTCAAAGAAGGGCCAGATGGTTCAGGCTTATGTATCCTCTTCATAGAGCAAAGGGAAATGGGGGCAATATAGGCAACTTGATGGGTTGCGAATGATTTTTAGTGGAACTGAATGAGCTCAAAGCATAGACAGTTGGCCTGGGTCAAAGTTCCTCTGAGCTGTGGGGTAGATGGCAACAAATGGCAGGTGAGGGGCGAAACTTCATTGTCAACAAAGGTTGTATTACTATGCAGATAGTCTCCCAGGTAATCTCTAGGATCTTCCTTCAAAAGAAGAAAAAAATTCTGTCTGGGCATGGTGACATCATGGTGGATCAAGGAATCTAAACTAATAATAAGGCTGGAATTGACGGCATTTCCAAATCCTGCCCTAAAAAAATTTTTGTTTTTATATTGTTCCTCCCTTTCCCATTTCTACAAATTCTATCTTGCAAGAGCTTGAAAAACTGAGAAAATTTTCCATGAGAGGTAGAAAATAATAGGAAATAGTGCCAGGCAAAGCCAGAACCCATTTGAGCAGGCAGAAGAAGAAGAAAGCCTGGGACTGTCTGTATCTTAGTAATTGCTGCCATCGGTTTGTTTTTTTTCCTCCTTATTTAAGTTTTGTTGGGACTCAGAAAATATGTGTCTTTGGCATATTACTTGCTTTGAATTAAAGGAAATTGAAAGGCCCCAGAAATAAGCCACTGAACCAATGTCTCCCTCTCTTTAACCCCTCAATCCCCTAAAATCCCTTCATTGTTCTGGTCTGGACAAACCAAATTCTAATTAATATAACCTGTGCCAGTGACAGTGGATGAAGAGAAAATACAGTCATGTTTACCTAACTTACTTTAAGTGTTTATAAAAAATTTCTAGTTGGGCCTCAGCACTGCCCTTTAATAATTTATTTCCATAGTGAGTAAACATTTCCACTCTTAAACGCTTTCCTCTGTTTTAAACCATCAACATCCCCCTTTATATTCTCATTCTCAACTGATAAATATGCTTTTTATTTGAAAAGTGAAACAATCATGAAAGAATGGACTTCCTCTGCCAAACATGCCTCGTTGCATATGGACCCTGTCTTTCCTTGGATTATAGGAATGAACTGTTCTGCTTCTGTCTACATGAGTCCCTCCATTTATGTATAGAATAGCATTATTTTCTACTCAAGGGTTTTGTTCCTACAAAATCTCTCTCTCCCCCCCCTTCCCTCCCTGCCTCCTTCTTTTCCTCTTCACTCTCTACAAGATTTCCCCTACTCTGGGATCATTTAAATCAGAGTGAGATGGACAATCTTCCATCTTGCAACAAAACATCTGCCTAAATGAGCTTACCTTTGCAAGTAGCTGCTGCCTGTTTTCATTGCTCCCCCTTACAGGAACAACCTTGGAAAGCATTACCTCTATCTGCTGTCTCTACACCTTCCTTTTCCATCCTCTCTAGAAACTTTCCCAATTAGATCTTGTCCACACCGTGCTGAAATTAAAGATCTCCATCTTTCCAAATGCAATGCCCAATTCTGAATATTCATGATACTCAACTTTCTATAGCATTTAATGTAGTTAATTTCTCTCCCTCCCTCTCCCACCCCCATGCCCCTTCCCCTCTCCTCATCCTCTCTTTATCTGGTCCCAGGGATACCGCACTCCCCATGTTTTTCTTCTACCTCTCTGGATTCTTGTAGTAGAATGAAATATTCTATTAGTCTCTTTTATCAGAGCTCCTTCCTTTCTGACTTTTAAATGATGGCATGGCTAGGGTTTGTTCTTCCACATGACACCTTTAGGTAATCTCCTCAGATTTTACAGCTTCTTAACATGTAATGTGTTGCTGATGACTCCCAAATTTCTAATGCTTGAGCTCTACGCTAAGAGCTCCAGCCACATCTTTGATATCTCTAGTATGATGTCCAAGAGGTAGCTTAAATATTATGTACCTAAAAAAGAACTCACGATTTCCCCTCATGCTTGCAAATGATTGCTTTTGAAAATCTTCACCTTGCTTCACTATGCTTAACTCTATGGTCTTTTGGAAATAATTCAGTATTTTTAACTCTAATTTATTATTAGAATTTTCTATAGAGTACATCTTTTTTCTTTAATGATTTCCTATTCTGAAATATGTTGTACTTCCACACTGATATGATTTAAAGATTCTTTTGATGGTGGGACACAATACGACAACACTAAGAAGAAAGGCAGAATTCTTTTACCTTTATTCTTCAAATGAGAGACTGCTACTCCTCAAGGCCACACAGGAGGCTGCACCAGGGGACAGGGTGACAGCAAACTGGAGCTGTAGGGGGTAGCTCATGTATGGCAGGTGAGATGGGGTTACCTAGGTTTCCTTGTATCCCTGGAGACAGGCTAATTTGTATAATTTCTATGGCTCTGGGGCATAGAGGCTGTTCTTAAGTGTCTAGTAACTGGCCCCAGGAAAATTAAGGCAGGTGAATGGTGGCCCAAAGTGTAACAGCCAGATAAGGGAAGTGCTGGGGTGGAGATTTAATCAGCTGCTCAAGAAGAGAAACAGACTGGCCTGTAGTCAGGGTCTCAAAACTGGGTCAGGACAGTACTAAAGAATTTAAAAACTGTATTACACATTTGACCTGGTACTCACACGGACACAAACAAGCATACACACACACACACACACGTATCTATGTCTACGTGGATTGACAGGTAAAGACTTAATGACTAATCCCCATTGGCTTTTTTTGTCCTTTTCTGATACTTTTAGGCTTCTATTCTGGTCTGTTAAGACACTAGTACTTTTTCTTTTGGAGGGAGTACTCAGATGATAGTTTCTCTTAGTCTTCTTTAACTCTGAAATGAAATAAAAGCTAGTCTAGGATTCTTGAACCGCACTGTTTCTCTTGCAGTGGCTGGTAGCTGTTCTTTCCCTGTCTTCCGGCTTCCACTGTTGCCGATGAGGATTCTGACTTTTGTTGCCTTTGCTTTTTCTACCCTGAATCTTGTAACATTTTTTTTTCTCCCTTAGAATTCTTAGAGTTCAGGAACTTTACAGGATAACTGAGGTGTCTATGTCATTTCTCATCAACCTGGCCTAGATCTTAGAGAAACCATTTAATTTGGGATACCGAGTTTTTATTATAGTTAACAAAACAATTTTGTTTTCATATTGTTTTTCCTTTTATTGAAATCTTTCTCTTGCTGATTTCTTTTACTCTCATATTAAGTATCCTGTGATATCCTCCAAGATTCATTTCTTTTCGCTCATGGCAATGGTATTATTCAATGACAGATATGATTTTAAACTTTAAACCATTTGGGAGTAAATAGAAAAAATCTCAGTGAATAATTAATTTAGCAAGATACCTATATGCACTTACATACAGCTACTGTGGTGTTTGAGGGGAAGAAAAATGCTTCTAGAGATTGGGTGTCATATGCATAGAAACAAAAGAAAAAACAAGCAGAAACTCTTAAAGAAAAATCTTGGAAGAGGCACAAAAAACCATACTGTTGTCTATTTCTGGGCACAGAATATAACTTACTATATTACTATTTAGTACATCAGAAAAATTAATAAAATTATTAAGTAAAATCATTAAATATTAAAGCACACTAGAATATATATTCAATTTTTATCTGCC
>VSMD01031478.1:0-25533 GCA_008750895.1 Mirza zaza | reverse complement strand
ATAAGCCCTCGTGCTGGGCGTGGCTATGAAAATAAGCCCTGGTGCTGGGCGTGACTATGAAAATAAGCCCTGGTGCTGGGCGTGGCTATGAAAATAAGCCCTAGTGCTGGGCGTGGCTATGAAAATAAGCCCTAGTGATGGGCGTGGCTATGAAAATAAGCCCTAGTGCTGGGCGTGGCTGCGCAGCGCATCTGCACAACCCATGCATTTTGTCACGGAGCGGGAAAGAACACGAGCAGCCCTTCTCATCTGCCAGGTGAGAGCTCTATGGCTCAACAAGAGAGATCAGGGCCGATGGTTCTAAAGGAAATAGAGTCTCAAGACATTCGGGATGGAATTCAGGGTTTGGAGAGTAATGATGAAGTTCCAGAAGAAGACGACTTCACTCTATTTGAATAGATGTAGATGGTTGTACCGTACTTAAAAAAAATAACACATCCTCTGAAAATAAGCCCTACTAGGGTGTCTTCTTGAGGAAAAATAAATATAAGACCCTGTCTTATTTTCGGGGAAACACGGTACTAAGCTGGCCATTTGCAGAAAAGGTTGGTCAATGCTGGCACCTGCTTAACAGGCTGAAAAACCGGCCCCTGGAATGGATGGTAGGTGGTAGAGCTAGAACTGAAATCCAGCCCACTCTGCACGCAGCTCTTACCCTCAGGGCTCTGCAGAGCCAGAGTTTCCCGCGTGTCAGGCATGCTGCTACACGTTCACGTATGCAAACACACTGGATGCTCCCAATAACCCAAAGAGACGTCATTGCAGGCCATAGCAGGTGCCATTCCCGCTCAGCCCGACTCTGCTCACCACTCGCTGCTACACACCCAGGCTTTCCTTCCTGGCCTTCGGAGCACATTTGACCCAAGTGCAGGGCCAGCGGGAAGCGGCAGAGAGAGACTGACCCATCTGCAGCCTTCAAAGACTTAGTGATAAATCCCTCGGAGTCTTCCTGGGGACCGGGATGAATCTGAGGTCCCTTCTCCACTCTCCGTCCGAGTTTCCGGTTCCTCGCATGCATCCTTGATCGGCTTTCTCCCCTCCATGCTTCCCTTCCCCACTTCCCTTCCCCACTTCCCACTTCCCAATCTGTGTTTCCTGGATTCACCTCCCAAACAAACTGCCTGTGCTTGAATTCTTGCATCAGAGTCTGTTTCTCAGTGAATCAAAACTAAGATATGTCATTTTTACAGGCCAAAAAAAAAAAAAAATACTAAGGCCCAGAGAAGTTGTGTGATGGCCCAAAGTCACACAGCAGATGATTGGTGGTGCCAAGATTTGAACCAGAACACCTAGCTCCAGATTCCAAACTCTTAACCAAACTACTCCCATTGAATAGCCATTTATGGGAGCAAGTGAGTATTTTTCTGTTCTCTTTTGCCCACCGAGCCGGGAAAACAGAAGACCATGAACATCGTCTTTGAAGAGTTTATTTAGGGAAGAAGGAGAGGTATTTAAGGAGGAAAAAATACACCCAGGAAATGCCGTCTCCCTGCTCCTTCCTCCTCCCCACCTAGGAAAAACAGAGCTTCTGTTCCCACCAGCAGAGAGAGAAGGAGGAAGGAAGCTCTCCTCTCTCTAGTCTAAGAGATTTACATCTCTACGCTCCCTCCGTCACTCCAGGGAAACCCTCAGGGTTGCCATTTCCCCAGGACTAATAATGGAAACAACGCTGCCCAGATTCCATCACTGAGATGCAGAGTCCCCTCATGCCACCAAGCACAAGTCACATTTCTATTCCTATTCGGTGTGGGAAAACAAGCAGATTATCTATCGTCCTCTTTTCTTCAGGGACTTCAAAATCCCACGTACTTGATTGACGTCCTGCTACTGTCATTCCTCACCTGCAGCCCACGGTTCCATATAACGAGAGGCATTGAAACCATCTGCCTGTCCCTCGGACATCCTGCCTGGTGGCCCGGAAAGAGCTGCTTCCCAAGGGGGAAGAAGTCCTTTCCCAGTAGACACCCCTGACTCGCCCCTACCCCAGGCACTTGCAGGCAAAGCTCGGGAGTTTATTTTCTTCTAACAGCCTACGAGTTGTAGAAAGGAAAATTTGAAGAACACCAGCAGTCTTGGAAAGAGAAAGCGAAGAATTAAGCTCCATATAGTATATGCACGCTATAAACTATGTGATTGGTGACCCTGAGGACTGCACAGTGTGAAACCTGCTCAGCTGTACGTGGTAGCCCTGCCTCAAGCCCATCTTCGATGTTCTTCTCGAGCCCTGCATGTATCCGTCTCGCTCGAGACATTCTTACGGTCATAGACGTTATATTATTTAGTATTAATGATTTTCAGAGAGAGTATCAGAATGCTTCCGCTTGGCAGAGACAGAGCACTCTGCTAAGGACAGTTGTAATTCATAAAGAAGGAAGAAAGGAAACAGTTCTGGGGTTTGCTACCTGAGCGAGTCCATGATATCTGGGCTCCGGGTTGATTTTTCTGCAATTACCTTGGCTTCCTCCTCTTGGCCAGAAGACAGCCACCGCAGCTCTGAGCATCATGCTCGTGTACAGGTGTCCACCTGCATCCACTCGCATCATAGATTGAGTCCCCTCTCTTGCAAGAGAGTGATAGAGCCCGAAACTTCTGCAGTCTCCATGGCTACCATGTCTACAATGGCCTGATGGCTGGTGTCTTCCTCCAGTCTGGTTCTTATGCTCTTGGCGTCCATGCGTGGGAATCCTTCCAATACCTCCCCATCCCCATCGCTCACCATGTCTTAAGTGAGTCTCTGTTCTTTGTAACCAAATAGCATCGCCAAGCCACGTGGCTGTCATCAGGGAGGAACATTTCTCCCCCGACAGTCGGATCTAGTGAAATCACAAGATACCCCAAAAGCAAAAAAAAAAAAAAAAAAAAAAAAAAAACAGAATTCATTCATTCCGGTTCATTTCAGGGAAGAGAGTTTTCCATTTCCATTATTTTATATGCCATCCATCTAAAACAAACTTTCCCTTGGGACGTCCTGTGAAAGAAACTTCAGTCGGCTGCCATGCCGTCCGTTTGCGATGAGCCTCTTTTTCCGATATTTATTTTATTTTTCTCCTATTTTCTGTGAGTTTTATTTCCCCTGGAAGATCATTTCCGAATCGTTTTGTACCTGCGTCCAGGTATGTGGGTCTCTGTCAACATCTGAAGGAGGACATTTGGAATCTGTGCAAGAGTTTCTACGCTGAAAGATTTGTTAGCGGCCGTACCATGTTCTAGACTCTTCTGAAGGAGAGGAAAACTGCTCATAGGGTCGGCACTTCACAAAGACGATGTTTGGTGGAGCCCATAGCTTGGTCACCCCGTGAGGATAGCGAAAACAGAGGAGATAAAAATGAACTATTTCGAATATTAACATAGCTTTCCATAGGCATAACACGAGGATAACTGATGAAGCAGAAATATTACTCAAATCTTCATTAAGGACAATAGGAGCATAATATTTCTAACAACTTCTGATACAACTGGTACGTATTTCATTTTTTTAAAAATCAATATGCCCTAGGGAATGCCCTAGGGAATATGCCCTGTGTAGTACAGCTCAGGAACTGAGCATTAAGTTTTCAGAGGTGACCGGAGACCATACTCAAGTCCTAGCTCTGTCACTTGTTGTCTATCTAGCCAACTAAGTTATTAACCTCTACAAACTTTGATCTACTTATAATTGGTATAGCTACCATGCAGAATGTTCTATGAGATCACCCTCATCATGATGCTTGAACACCGTAAACAATCAATATTCATTATCATCAAAGCATGAATGACCATTACTCATTAACAGGAAGACCATGAAACTCTAACTTGGACAATTTTGCCTTTATTTCTGGGATTCTTATTCATAACCAAACAATTTGCTTGAAAAGTTGCAAATGTAGCATCGCAAACTTAAAAGAGTACAGTTATGAGAGAGTGTTGTAATAACGGTTATTTAAAAAAAAATAAAGTGGAAATGAAGTGTTTTCTGAAATTAATGAAACGACGATACTTTCAAGAGTCTTATTAACTATGTCTTTGTTTTGAGGATGAATTATTTTCTATTCCTACAATTGGAGTCACCTACATATAACCTCATCAGTATAGGCAACAATATTGCAGGGAAAAATGGTCTAGACCTGGGTTCCAATTTTGCGTGTAGTCCAGAAACTAAATAAAGATATGGATTTGTTTCAAATTCTGGAAACCACTGCCAAAATCACTGTATTCCGTCCAACACTACGGTTGCAAAAGTCAGTGCCCTCCATGGGAATATACCTTACATAAATAACTGAGATAAAAGAAAAATGAAAGGATTACTGCAAATCTATAAACCTATTAGGGGAAAAGATGCTGTCATTGGAGCAAATTAATTAAAACATGTCACAAAACGAATTCCCCAAACCTTAGTAATTAGCTTACGACGGTATCTCTACAATGCCATTATACTTCAGACTGTTTGTAGCTCATAGTCGCTTAGGAATAAGATGTTTTCCAGGGTGCGAGGGATTCCCACACTAAGAACGGTCCCCTCTGTTAATTTTGTCACTTCATTTTCCAAATGGAATAAAACTTGGAGAAATAATGAAATGAATGATTAAAGAGCTGAAAAGGACTCAAGATATCATCTAGTAGCAGAACCCTAAATAGACATCCTCTGTGCCCACGCCACTCTCCCTCGTTCCTGTGCTAGACAGACTCCATCAGGCACACCCTGTCTTTCTCCTTAAGGGACACGAGGTGACTACCACCAATTAAGCTCCACCAGGACTCAAATCTCAAGGCCAAACCCACGGCCAGATGACTAGTAGAAGAAACTCGTCGTCGTTGTACACATGTTGAAACTAAGGACTGGAGAGGGAGAAGGAATTCCCCAAGGCCACACGACTCGGACTAAAGGTAGGAGAAAGAACCAGATTTCCTGACGATATAATATACCTCCAGTTCTTCAGCCCTTCCTGTATTCTTATCTTTCGCCCAATAACTTTGTAGTTTGTCTAACAAAAGAAGTGCAATGTCCCACTTCTTAAAATTGGACTCATACATGTGACTTTTTGTGACCAGTGGATTGTGGGCATACATGACACGGTTCCAAGCCCAGGTCTGAAGAGGCCTCTTGTAATATTTGCCGCACGCTTGCTCCTCTGCTGTGGCCATGAGAAGAGCTTCCCTCAGGCCACTGATGCTGCTCGACTCAGACCAGAGAAGGAGTCGCAGGACGCCCATCGGGGTTGAGGGGTCCCCTAGACTCAGAGCTGAGCCTCCCAGCCAAGATCACCTGCTACCAGGTGTGTACGTGAGCCAGCTGACATCAGCGGAGGTACCCACCCCGTCCCACCCCAGCCAAGCTGCAGAGGCCTGCAGAAAAAAAAAAAAAACATGCTAAGTTTCTACACACTGAGATCGTGTGGATATTGTTTACACAGCAGTCACTGATTGATACGGAGGAAAAAGAGAGACATTCCCCACTCGGGGAAGTGACACCTAATGGTCAGTAGAAAGCAACAGCTTAAGATAAACACACAAAACACCCAGAAAAACCACAAGGCCTTGAAGGCGCCCAAAAACACCGCTTTGTAAGCCGGTGTAGACTGCCTGGAACCGCTTTGGCTGTCCTGTAAGTACCCGTTAGCGAATTGTGACACTAAAATCTTCGCCGAAGGCAGAACTGCAGTTTCATTAGCACGATGTGGGCTGTGTGATTGTACGGGGCATGTTTAGCATGTTGGGCCTGTGCACACACAACGATGCCGGGAAAGACTTCCCTAGTGAAAACTTTAAGGCACCACGAATGGCAGGCAGTGTGTGTTTTTCTCTCCGGAAAATTCCCGTGCCACCCAGGAGCGAGTGCCCTGTGTAAATAACCTCTAATAAACTCATCTATCTCACCAAGCTGGGTTTTTTCTGGGGCATTCTTTGGTCTCTTGGCACCATCTCAGTTTGGGGGTGCATTTTTTTCTAGACCATCCCAGGCTTTTCCCAAAAAAGACAGGATGCTGATGGACACGGTGATTGATAACTGCTATCGAGTAACTTCTAGATGCCAGGCATTTTGCCATTTTTATGTCTAATCCTCACAAACTTTAGGAAACAAAGGTATTCTTTTTCCCATATTAAAGACTAGGAGATGAGACCCAGAAAAATTTTAAAGCCTAACCAAGGTCTAACACCTAGTAAAGGGCTGGTCCGTGATTTGAACTCTGGTCCGGCCCTCAGATTCCATGTTCTTTCTTTAATACCATATTTTTTTCTCTCTCCCCTTTTATCGACTATTTCTCAACATGGATATATCGATGTAAAACAACCACAAGACAAGGCTGCAGAGATTTGTCGAGAATGGGGTGGAGCAGGAGATGCAGTCAGGGGGTGACCAGGGCTGGATTATCCAGGGCCTCTAATGTCAATGTAGAAAGTCCAGATTTTTCTCTGAGCAAAACAGAGGACAGAGAAATGGGCCACACAGAAGCTGTGCACCACGCTTTCATCCAAGACATATTTAATAAGCACTGGGCACAACACTAGGAATAAGCCGTAAAAGAACAAAATTCTCTGCCATCACTGACTTGAAAATGCAGGGAATAAGAGCAAGATATTAATGGAAGAATCAAAACTAAAGGTGAGGCCGGGTACGGCGGCTCACGCCTATAATCCTAGCACTCTGGGAGGCTGAAGCGGGAGGATCGCTCGAGGTCAGGAGTTCAAAACCAGCCTGAGCAAGAGTAAGACCCTGTCTCTACTATAAATAGAAAGAAATTAATTGGCCAACTAAAAATATATAGAAAAAATTAGCCGGGCATGGTGGTGCCTGCCTGTCGTCCCAGCTACTCGGGAGGCTGAGGCAGCAGGATCGCTTGAGCCCAGGAGTTTGAGGTTGCTGTGAGCGAGGCTGACGCCACGGCACTCACTCTAGCCTGGGCAACAGAGCGAGACTCTGTCTCAAATAAAATAAATAAAATAAAAAACTAAAGGTGAAAATTGTGGCAATTGCCAGAAAGAAGCAGCACATAGTTCTTTTGAGAGCTTCGACGAGGAAAGTAGTTGAATGAATGAACACACGAATGACATGACAGAAAAGATTCTTGCCCAACACGGAGGGTACAGTGTGTTTGCCAAACATGGTACCCAACTTGGGTCTTCAAAAGAGCAGAATCCTAAAGTTGGGCGCTGTGAATTCTCTAGCCTTTATGTCTGAGTGGAAAAAGTTGGCTGGAATCATGGGAGGGAGTTCTAGCTTAGAAAACAAGAACGAGTTTTTCTCGAAGAATCCCACATGCAGCCCTTGGAAACAGCCTACTTCAAAATAAATGCCATCGGCTGTAACGTAGGCAGGCTTTGAGTCCGGCAGCACCATCCGAGAGCCTGTGAGATGACCTAGGAATAAACAAATCTAGGAGAGGAAAAAAAAAAAAAAAAAAAAAAAAGCTCAAATCCTTCAAGCAGCCTTAGCCTCTTTTAGAATTCAGAGGAAAAAAGAAGGCAGAAGTCCAGCTTCACTTTTAGACGCCAGAGGAAAAGAACGCATAGAAAATTCTATGAATAATGGACTGACTTTTTTTTTTTTTAATTTTTCATGTGGCTCCAGCTTTTTCTTCAGTAGCAAAAGCAAAATCAGCCTACTTTGAAGAATTCTGATACATGTTAAGGGAAATTCATTTAGTTTTGAAAATACTTGTCTGGCTAATCTTTTCTAATCATCTTTCTTGAAAACACTCCTTAAAATATATGTATATAAAATAAATATATAATATATATATTATATATACTTTTTAAGCAAAATAATTTTTTATGTAATTTCTTTGAAACTTAATGGTGTCACTTATTCTATTTAAATAGTTCTTTACTTTTGAAGTGAATCCTTTAAGCAAGTTAATCTTCCAGTTGATTTTTTTTTTATTTTTTGAGACAGAGCCTCACTCTGTTGCCTGAGCTAGAGTGCCGTGGCATCAGCCTCGCTCACAGCAACCTCCAACTCCTGGGCTCAAGCAATCCTCCTGCCTCAGCCTCCCGAGTAGCTGGGACTACAGGCATGCACTCGCCACCATGCCCGGCTCATTTTTTCTATATATATTTTTAGTTGGCCAATTCATTTCTTTCTATTTTTTTTTAGTAGAGACGGGGTCTCTCTCAGGCTGGTTTCGAACTCATGACCTTGAGTGATCCTCCTGCCTCAGCCTCCCAGAGTGCTAGGAGTACAGGCGTGACTTTCCAGTTAATTTTTAAAAACAACTCTTCTCCCACTCTTAAATAGAATTCAAACAGGCTCAGGGTATCCAGGTGGATTTAAAAAAGAACAAAAATGAGAAATCGTCGCAAAAACAATTTCTTATTATTATTTATGCATTTATTTCAGAGTATTATGGGGGTACAAACGCTTCGGTTACATAATATAATATTGCCTTTGCACCACCCGAGTCAGATCTACAAGCGTGCCCATCCCCCAGATAGCATGTGCTGCATCTGTTAGGTGTGGATTTACCCATCCTCCCTCCCCCTCCCACCTGCCCGATACCTTATGAATCTTACTTCCCATATATGCACATCAGTATTGATCGATTAGTACCAATTTAATGGTGAGTATACGTGGTATTTGTTTTACCACTCTTGTGAGACTTCGCTTAGAAGAATGGGCTCCAGCTCCATCCAGGAGAATACAAGAGGTATTAGTTCCCCATATTTTTCATGGCTGAGTAGTACTCCATGGTATACATATACCACATTTGACTAATCCATTCATGTGCTGATGGGCACTTGAGTTGTTTCCACATCTCTGCAATGGTGAATTGCGCTGCTATAAGCACCTGAGTACAGATGTCTTTTTCGTAGAATGGCGAAGACCATTTTAACCATCCCTTTTCTTCCTCCAATGTCACCACCTTCTTTACTTTAACTGGCACCAGAGACACACAGCAAAGGGTGAAGCAAAAGGCAGAACCTAAAACACCATACCCTCCTCCTGCTGACACGTAAATTCACAACAGCACAATATAAATGGTGATTAAAATGGAAATCAATATACACTTGAAAGTTGGGGGACTTGAACCGGTCACCAGCCAGTGCACCTCTCAGCTGAGAAAGAGCAGCAAAAACAGAACCTTTCTACACAGAAGGTGGAATAATAGACATTGGAGACCAGGGAGGGCGAGATGAGGGAGTGGGGGTGAGATATTACTTAATGAGCACTACACCCACCCACTCACTGAGTGATGGTCACACAAAAAAGCCCAGACTTCACCACTAGGCAATATGTCCACGAAACAACAGCAAAAAATAGTACCGTTCTGAGATGTGTCGTAAGCATAAGAGTACCTACATCCATGGGCGATGCACAGCTATAATCCATTTAAATATAAATAAATATAAAGTTCAATGTTCTTATTAATCAAAACTGAAAACAATATCTGCTATGTATAATTCACAGGAATGTGATCCCTAGACAAATGTAAAGAAGTATTAAGGTCTCAAACAGCTGGGGATATTGGATATTGCTTCGTTTCCCAAATGTGAAGCAAAGGCTATAAACACAGTATGGGCTCAAGGCAGGTGATGTGAATCAGGGTAGGAGAAGGGATGCTATAAAACTTGGTGTGGGGCAGCGTCTATGGTGAATCGAAGAGGACAGTCACGGGAAAACAAAGACTCATGGTGGCCCGATCTGCCCAATTTTTCTACAAAAGTCAAAAATCTGGATTTCATTAAAATTTGAAAATAGCGGCAATAATTTAAAATGTTCGAACCATTTGAGAACAACACTGACAATTTGCAGCAAAAGCACTTTATAAGATATGTTTGCAAGGCCGAGGCGGGGGGATGGTTCGGGTCAGGAGTTCGAAACCAGCCTGAGCAAGAGTGAGACCCTGTCTCTATTAAAAATAGAAAGAAATTAATTGGCCAACTAAAAAATATATAGAAAAAAATGAGCCGGGGTGGGGTGGGGTGGTGGCATGTGCCTGTAGTCCCAGCTACTCGGGAGGCTGAGGCAGGAGGATCGCTTGAGCCTAGGAGTTGGAGGTTGCTGTGAGCAAGGCTGATGCCATGGTACTCTAGCCCAGGCAACAGAGGGAGACTCTGTCTCAAAAAAAAAAAAAAAAAAAAAAAAAAAAAAAAAAAAAAAAATATATATATATATATATATATATATATATATATGTTTGCAATCTCCTGTATAGGTTAATAGATTTCAAATCATGCTATGTTAATGACCAAGAGCTAGGACAGAGATAAGGAATCACATTCAGCAAGCCAAACCCTCCTGGGTCTTCTAGGACTTTCTTTCACCAGAATAACACAAATTTTTATCTTGTACGTATTGAACTTCTAAGATACATTTGAATCCCAAGACACATTTGAATCAAAGGGTTCTATCTTATAAGAAGTTGGGAAAACACTGGTTTGCAGTGGGAAAGGTCCCGGAGAACATGGGTTTGTCCGTTTGGGACCGGAAGTCCTGGCAGGCTGCCCACACGAACCCCAGCACCTAGCACGATGCCCCACATATATAGCAGGCACTCCGTGAACGTTTTCCAATGAGTAAAAAGTGTAGGGAGCGACATGAGGCTCCAGATCTTTGCAACCCAGGTCCATTTTCTGAACCTCTCTCCACTTTCGAGTTGTTGCTATCGGGAAAATGGCAGAAAAGCAATCTAGACTTCACAGGGATGGAGCAAAGGCGCAGGAAGTAATCTGAGTGGCTCGGTGTTCTCGATGAGAACATGTCCAGGCAACTCCACGCCATGGATTTGTGTTCTCTCGTTTGAATTCGCGCATAAACTCTTGAATAAGAGTCCAGAAACTAAATTTTGGTAAACCAAACCAGTTGGTCCCATCATTTTTCAATCCAATCATTTTACATACAAGAAGGGTATGTTTTATGGGAAAGAATCTCAACAGAGAGTCTTTAGGGAATGTGAACAATCGCAAAGGGTGGAGAAAGAGCAATTGTAACAAAAGGGTTTTCTGTTTTTGCATTATACATTTCTTTCCAGTGAAGCACATACCTTTATAAATTATTAGCCGTAATACTTGCATATATTATCGTGCCATTCTATAAAAATCATTTCATGAGATAACTTATGTATACAGTTGCAATCATCGTTGATATATACTGGCAGAAGAGAGGCACTGTCTTAATGTGTGTTTTCAAAATAATGTCCCCTTGTCCCAGAGTTGCATAAGCCTTTTACATGTGCCGGGACTGTGGGCACTGGAAACTCCACTGGTGATATATGCATTAGTAAAGAAAAAAAAGTGTTCAAAATGGGAAGACATTTGGTATTTTGCTCAAAAAAAAAAATTATTTTATAAAGATCGAACCAAAAAAAAAAAAAAAAAAAACTTGGATAAATGTAAATAACCAGAAAACAGCGATTCTCAAACATTAGTGCTCTTCAAAATCTCCTGCAGGGCTTATTATGGTAAAACAGATTTCTGGGTCTCACTGCCCGAGACTCTGGCTTGGCAGGTGTGTCGGGAGGTGCAGGGAGTCTGGGACCAGGCATGTGCACCTCTAACGGGGTCCAGGGGACACTGAGGCAGCTGGTATGATGACCACGTCTTGTGAGCCACTAGACTAGAGGAGACCGTGACACCTTTGTCGAAACCAGGCTCTGCTGGCTATAGGTACCTCATGGATCTGCCGTGAGAGCACCGTGAAAACTGCATCCTGCTTAGCATCAAAGAAGGTGCTTTCTGGATACCCAGTTTGCATGGCAGCATCAGGGTGACTCACAGGGCAGCTGAGAAGCCTGTAATGTTGATGTCCCAACCAGCGGCCCAGAGCCGATTATAAGCTGCAGGTGGTGGGTTAAACCCTGGTTTGCTTGCCCCTCAAATGGGACTTCCCTGTGTTCTGCACGGTCCTCCAGAAAGCCCCAGAAGGACCGAGCCCCCTGTTGTGTGCATGAGTGACCCGCCTGTGGAAGGAACACGTGCTGGCTGCCTCCACTTTCCTGTTTCCTTTCCCACTGGCGTCTCTCGAGATCAAAAATCACCTCTAACTACCTACCTGCGCTCAAATCTTTGTTTCAAGGTCTGCTTCTGGGGTAATTCAGCTGCTCACGGAAGCGTTGTTTAAAATAGTAAGAAAAAAAAAAATTCACAATACACCTAGAAGATGAAATGCTACACAGTCATCGAGTGGGGAGAAATTTGCAGAATAAGGACGACACCATGTCCGTTACATGGAACACACATAATAGCAAACAACTTCCTTAGTGCACATATAGCGCATAAAAGCCTAGAAAATAACCCTTAAAAATTCAAGGCAAACTGATAACAACGACTCTTCCTGCAGGAAAAGTGATTGGTAAAGCGTACTTGTCCCTGATCTGTAAGGTTTCCTCTTTTATATGGCAAACATGTTCATGTACCGTTCTGTAATTAATAATTACTAAAATGACGGTCAAATACGCATAATTCCCAATATTGCTATAAGTGAAATCACTCACAGATAGTCCCATGAAGAACATTTTTTAATTCTAAGATTCCAACAATAGAAGATGAAGCAAATGAATTGTGCTGTATTCAGAGAATAAGAAACCGTGCAACTAATACAAACAAAATGGTAGCCAGCCACCAACCAATGCCTTCGTATGAAGTAACAGGTGGCAGGGCCTGGACACGGGACACAGGACAAGAGAGACACAGCCCTGCCCACCTGGAGTTCACAGTCTACTGGAGAAGAAAGACACTTCTACTGGAAGCAGATTCACGTGCAGTGCAGCTTATAAGCAAGTCAAAATACAGATATCTGTGACAGATCAGTAGGGGAAAAAAAAAGGCTATGAACAGAAGGTACAATGGCATCCCAGCTTTATGAAAATAAATGCACGCATGTATTTATGCACTATAGAGAAGATGAGAGATTGTAAAATGAGATGGCAACAGCAACGATCTCTTAGCAGTGAGATTTATTCAAAAGCATCTTGGTTAAACATCTCCTAGAAACCAGGGCTACTGGCTATTTTTCTACTTTTAATGTAACTTTTTTTTTCCCTACAAGTATTGGCTCCTGTGTCGTTTTTTTAAAGTTTACTGAGTGCCTGCTGGTCCCTGCTCTGTGCCACACGTTGGGATTTCGGCTGTGAGCAAAGAGAGTCACGGCTCCCAGACTCAGAGAGCTTGCACTCCAGGAAGGAAGAGCAATTGTGCAAAGCACAGGACAAACAATGACGCCAACTTCAATACAGAATTCCCTGTCAGTTACACTGAAACCAGAGCTTCCCGCCAACAGGGACTAAAGATTCCTGTGACACAAAACCTTGACTTTCAAGAGGAGTTGATGATTTGTCTCAATTTTTCCACATTTCTTTTTGCTCTTCACCTTCCCAAAGCGATGCACTAAAAACGCACGAGGCAGACTTTTCCGCACCTTTGCAACTGTGAACTGTGCTGCTATAAACATCTGAGCGCAGATGTCTTTATCATAGAATGTCTTTTTTTTTTTCCTCTGGGTAGACACATACCCAGTAGTGGGATTCCTGGGTCAAATGGTAGATCTGCTTTCAGTTCTCTGAGGTATCTCCATATCACTTTCCATAGAGGTTGTACTAATTTGCAGTCTCACCAGCAGTGCAAGAGTGTTCCTTTCTCTCTGCATCCACGCCAGCATTTGTTGTTCGGGGACTTTTTGATAAAAGCCATTCTCACTGGTGTTAAGTGATAGCTCATTGTGGTTTTGATTTGCATTTCCCTGATGATTAGAGATGTTGAGCAAATTTTTTATATGTTTGTTGGTTATTATTCTGTCTTGTTATGAAAAGTTTCTGTTTATGTCCTTTGCCCACTTTTTAATATATATAGATTTTTTTAATATTTTTTTCTTGTTGTTTTGAGTAGATTAATAAAATGTGGTATATGTATACCAGGGAGTACTACTCAGCCGTACAAACGATGGTGAATTAATACCTCTTGTATTATCTTGGATGGAGCTAGAGCCCATTCTTCCAAGTGAAGTATCCCAAGAATGGAAAAACAAGCACCACACATACTCACCATCAAATTGGTACTAACTGATCAGCACTTATGTGCACGCACGGAAGTAACATACATCAGGTGCCGGGCAGATGGGAGGGGATGGGTACATTTACAACTAATGGGTGCAGAGCGAATTTTCTGGGGGACGGACACGCTTGTAGTCCTGGCTTGGGCAGTGCAAAGGCAATATATGTAACCAAAATGTTTTTACCCCCATAATATTCTGAAATTTTAAAATAAATTTTAAAAATAAATAAAAAGGAAGATTTTTCAGAGTCAGTGATCTATTGTTCTTAAATATGACAATGACAGTCATTAAATCATGGTCAAATTATGAATGCTCCACAAGGCAAAACAAGAGTACATTGGGCTAAATACACTGCAGACGACATTCAGCATTGCTCTGGAATTTCCCGATGCTCCTATCTGTGGTCTTTTAATGGTACAATCGGTTGAGGATCACGTATAATATAATTCAAATAACATCAGGCTTTTGGGTAATTATATGGAAAGATGTTTTGTGGTTTTCTTTGTCTTTCTTTTCCTCATTTCTCTGTCTCAGAGAAAGAGAGAGAAGCCACACAATTTTCATGGTACCGCATTCCCACTTGCATAAAATGGCACACAGTGAAAATAAGTCTTCTCCCTCTTTCGTCCTGTCTGGCCAAAAGCAGCTTTAAAAGGATTTGCTTAAATTGAGCCTCTAGAGCAGTACAATAAAACACGTTGCCAGAGACCTTCTCTCTCCCCGTCTCCTCTGGAGTGATCTTTCTAAAATGCAAATCTTACTGTGTCTCTTCCCTACCGAAACCATTTGAAAAGGGCTCCTTCCACATACCAAAGGAAAAGATTAAAATATTTACAGGCTGAATTTTTTTTTTTTTTCCCCAACTAAACCTGAAAATAGTTTCGCTGCACGGCATTTCTTCCAAAATGGATCACCTACTTTATTGAGTAAAAAGAATGTCAACGGGAAAAACTGAAACTGTAGTTGAGGTATAAAATATTCATACCTAGACATTTTTGGAGAGCAGCAACCAGAGGGTCGCTTTCTCATCTTTCAGTCTGAAGCGAGGTCGTGGGCTCAGGGAGAGTCACATAGGGACATGGAGCTTGTGGGCTCCTCATCACAGGCTCACAAGATGAAATTCCTCTGAGCACACCGCTTGGTCACGCCTAGTGCCTTTCTACTTGTTCCTGCTTTTGTCTCCAATGCCCTTCTCCCACCCTTCTCTGCCCAGAAGAAAACCATACTCATTCTTCAAGACTTAGCACGGCTACCATCATTTTTATTCATTCTTCCTTGACCTCTCCCAGGAAAAAATTAATCACCGTCTTATCACACTGCATCTAACCATCACCTATCTGTCTGCTCCTCTAGATCGTGAACTTCAGAGGGCAGGACTTAGTTCCAATGCACGAGCTCCTGCCTCCGGACCCGGCTCTTAGTAGGTGTCAGATAAGCGATCAAAGAAATGAATGAAAAAAACAAATAAATAGCAATGTGGCAAGAAAGTATTAAAAATCTTGTTGATCTTGGAATGGCCACAGACTTTTTTTTTTTTTTCCCCTCCTAATTTGAAGGAAAATTTCATTATAAAATTTTCTGGGATCCTAGCAACCAGAATGGCAAAGAAATGGAAGGAGTTTCCCTTGAAGTGGATACCTGTTTGGGAATCCACAGACACGTCTTCATGCTCTAACACGTGCTAGGGAGGAAGCGGGCAAGCTTTGGGGGCAAGGCAGACAGACAAGGAGGAGAAGAGGGCTCCACCTTCACTGGCAACTGTGCAAGTAGCCTGACCTCACAGGGCCTCCTAAGCCCACCCTGAAGGTCACCCACAGCCAAACATGGCTCACCCAGGAATTGGGACACTCGCGGAGAGTTTCGCCCAACTCAAAAGACAGAAGGTGGTCAAAATAAAGCAGCCTCCACGACTTTAGGCAAAACATGCAATCAACTTATAAATGATGCCGGGGGGGCATCCTTATGTTTTATATTTTATTTACTATTTTTAAATTTACTGACAGTAAAATTCATTCTTTTTGATGAACTGTCTCTGAGTTTCAGCCAATTAAAACAGTCATGCAACCACCACCGCTAGTACAATGTATGGAGTAGTTCCACGAAGCCCTCGTATGTCCTTAAGGCTGCTCTTTGCAGTCAACCTCTACCCTCAACCCTCGTGCCTTGACACCACCAATGAGCTGTCTGTCCCTTAATTTTGCTTTTTCAAATGGAATCACGCAGAACACAGCTTTGGGTCTAGCTTCTTGCACTCAGCATAAGGCAGGTGAGATTCGGCCACGTTGTGACATGTTTCAGTAGCTTGTTCCATTTTATCACTACTGCACGGTGTGCATGTACCACAGTTAGTTTATCTACGCACCCATGAAAGGCCATCTGAAGCATTTTTAGTTCTCAGTGATTGTGAACAGATCTTCTGTAAATGTTCACACGTGGTTTTTGTGTGAAGACAAGATTCATTTCTCTCGGGCAAATACCTAGCTTGCTGAGTCGCATGGTAGGTGCGTGTTCAATTTGCTAAGAAATCGCAAAACTGATTTCCTAAGGGATTGTGTCATTTTTTTTTGTTGTTGTTGTTGTTCCCATAGAGTTGCTTCAGATTCTCTCACCAGCACTTGGTATGACCAGGAGTTTTGGATTTTTGTCACTCTAGTCAGAGGATTTTATTTTTTTTTTGTTTTGTTTTAGATGAGACACTTGGAAATAGAGGAAGGGATTTTTCAGCAGATAAGAATCATGTATGATATGATAAAAATAAGTTAGTATTAATGATATACTAAAAATGGAGAGTGTTCTTTTTACCAAACATATTAAATAGTTGATCGACATAAGGAGAAGTATGGGGGAATATACACAGAGTCTTGAGTTTAAGAAGACAGCGTCATGGTTGTAGGTGAAACAGAAGGTTTGTGCTAAGGGAGAAATGCCTCCACATTGCACGTGAGACATGATGGTCGTTGGGCTGATGGACCACAGGCTGACTTGGGCCACAAATCCCTGGGAAGAAAAGTCTAATGACAGACCACAGATCAGAGGGATGCTTGGTTTCTTAAATATTTCCCTGAGATGAGGCAAGACCTAGGAAGTAGAATTAATGACTTTTTTCGAAAGCCACACGCGTGTGCTGGTAAAAGAGGAGGATGTAAAAGTCCCTCCATCTGCAGCCTGACCTGCACACGTTGCATGAGTGACTCAGAGGCCTGGGCTTCAGGCAGAAATAAAAAGAATTTGTGAGCAAGTCCCAAGCATGCCTCCGATCTGGGCACCACTGTAAGAAGAGATGTGTAAACAATAATGACTAGATAACACACCTGCCTTGGAGAGTGGGATTCTAGACT
Source organism: Mirza zaza (assembly GCA_008750895.1). Lineage (NCBI taxonomy): Eukaryota > Metazoa > Chordata > Mammalia > Primates > Cheirogaleidae > Mirza > Mirza zaza. The sequence continues at coordinate 8,232 of VSMD01031478.1, read as the reverse complement.
TTCCTTCCACAGGCTAGCTAGGAGCAGAGATCATATAAGGTAAAAACGTTTAAGAGCGTGGAGTCCAGAATCAGACTGCTTGGGCTCAGACCCCACTGGCCTGCTTGCTAAGCTGTGTGACATTACTGGGAATGTCTATGAAGAACTGTGTTGCCTAGCACTCTGGGAGGCTGAGGTGGGAGGATCATTTAGGCTCAGGAGTTCGAGACCAGCCTGAGCAAGAGCGAGACCCCCGTCTCTACTATAAATAGAAAGACATTAGCCAAATAACTAAAAATATATAGAAAAAAAAAATAGCTGGGCACGGTGGCACGTGCCTGTAGTCCCAGTTACTCGGGAGGCTGAGGCAGGAGGATCGCTTGAGCCCAGGAGTTGGAGGTTGCTGTGAGCTAGGCTGACGCCACGGCACTCACTCTAGCCTGGGCAACAGAGCGAGACTCTGTCTCAAAAAACAAACAAACAAACAAACAATGTTGCAGGTTCCTCTTGAGTACAATGGGGTCAGAAACAGTAGCCCTTCGTGTGTTTATGGTGACTATTAAATGGTTTTATCCAAGTAGAAAGATCAGAGGAGTGCCTGAAACATAGTGTTTCACATTAGCTGTTACTATGTTTACATTTGTTATTATCATTATATTAATAATTGGCGTCATGATACATAGAGTGAAGCAAGCACTTAAGGGGATCGAGGTCTTCGTTCACACCGAAGTCACATGGCTTGATTTTTTTCGTAAGCCCAAGATGCTATTTTTATTTGGCTCGATCTACAAATCAAGACATGGACACTAGAGGTGGTCATGGCCTGGCCACGGAGGCACCATTGTAGCTAGAGAAGACACCACTGTCTCTAGTTTGCAGGTCAAAGGCGAAGAGTTATTTCACAATAAATATCTTCGCTCCTGACTGATGGCTTTGCTCTTCGTTTAGTACGATAATATTCTCATTTATTTCCCTGCGATACTGTCACCTGTCCATACTTCTTCCAAATGGACCGATCTGAAAAGTGTACCAAACTCCAAACCAACAGGTGACATAGGAAACCCAAGAGTAGTGTCTACTTGTGCATTTTGTTTAACCTAAGGGAGGTTGTAAACTGTATTTCCAGCATTTACAAGCTGATAAAGATAGCCTCTAATAAAGAGTTTTTGGCAGGGAACACACCATATTCCAGTTCCAGAAAAACATTAAATACTGTCTACTTTAAAAGAATACTTTCTATGCTAACTTTTTTCATTCTATTCATTCCCTAATGAGGAATCATCCAGCATAGTTTGATTTAATTCAGCAAATCATAAACTGGTATTTGTCACATGTCAACGTTGGTTGTCATGCATATAAAAAGCACAATGCTTTCAGAGGGGGTATTGAACTCGGGTGGAGCATGTTCTTGTTTAAAAGAGAAATGTCTAACATATAATGCAAACCGAATATCAAACTACCTACTTGTATTGGAATGCCTTTAAAAAACGCAAAAAAAAAAAAATAATAAAACTAAAAAGGACAACCCTAAGTATTCCAGTGCTCCTGAAAGGAAGATGTAAAGATGAATGACTTTGAGGTGGAATGTTCCAGATATGTCAGGTGTTGAGAGTCAAAGTGCAATCCCCAACCGTGAGGACAGAGAAAAGGTGAACACTGGAACCGCTGAGAGAGTTGGAAAAAAAGGAAGGGATATGAAAGCTCCACACAGAAAAAATGTGAGTCCCCACTTTTATACCACAAAATAGCAACTAGGTCAATGGAAAAATGTGGAAAATTGCAAGAGATGTCACCTATTTTTTTGTTGAAAATTGAAGGCAATTTGACCACTTTTTCATTATTGTAAAAGAGTTTCACAACCAGGCATTTCCTTCCTAAGTGACTGCTGAGTATATATATTTTCCATCAGCCATTTATATAGAAATGTTCTTCCCTCAGACTTAATTTTGGGAGGAGTGGAAGGATAGCGTACGTAGGAAGGAAACTGAAGGGAAGGAAGCCTTGCGAGGGGTCTAGAGAAGAAGGAAGGGCGATAAGAACCAATAATTAACATACGAGTTCACCATGAGCCCAAGTTCTTGGGTCTGTGAGTCGCAAGGAAGACCCTTTCGTTTTATTGAGCAAGATGGGATGGCGGTCAAGTTCAAGGTGAGCAGATTTCTGTACACGGGAAAGGGCTCGAGGTTCCATAGAAGGGAAAACAGACAGAGAAGACTAGAAGGGAGGAAGCAGAGCTCTAGAGGAGGAGGTGTGGGGAGGAAAGTGGAGCCAGGCAAAGGGAAAGGAGTGGGTTAGGGTCTGGAAGAAGAAGGACGATGACCCAGGCAGTTACCAGGAGGATTGAGGCTGAGTCACAGACAGGAGGGCTTTAGAAAATTCTCATTCTGTGTTATAAGGTGTGCGTCCCTTTGTGCTGCCTCTACACGAGTCTGTCGACAAAGGCTTACTTTTCTTCTAAAACTTTTGCCATCGGATTGCTGTTTCTTTTGGATGTGTTAGTGGGTCGAAAGGGCTTTTGGGCAGGAGCTAGATGCCTAGAATTTATGTGGGGCGAAAGACAGAGGGAACGAGGAGAGAAATACTAAGAGATCCAAACAAGGGTAGAGTAAATATACCAGCATTTGATGATTTTATCATATCTTTTTTTTTTTTTTTTTTTGAGACAGAGTCTCACTTTTTTGCCTAGGTTAGAGTGGGTGTCGTGGCGTCAGCCTAGCTCACAGCAACCTCAAACTCCTGGGCTTAAGCGATCCTCCTGCCTCAGCCTCCCAAGTAGCTGGGACTACAGGCATGCGCCACCATGCCCGGCTAATTTTTTCTATATATATTAGTTGGCCAATTAATTTCTTTCTATTTGTAGTAGAGACGGGGTCTCGCTCTTGCTCAGGCTGGTCTTGAACTCCTGACCTTGAGCGATCCGCCCGCCTCGGCCTCCCAGAGTGCTAGGATGACAGGCGTGAGCCACCGGGCCTCGTCTTATCATATCTTCTTGCATGTTTGTATTCTAGTGCATTTGCTCAGCTAGAGAGCAAATGTCTACATTTTAGGGCACAGAAAAAGAAAAGTATTTTGAAAACGTCACTAATGAACCTCATATAGTAGACCTCAGATAAGCTCTCAGCCTGTTCTGCAAAGATGAGGTTGCCCAAACCCAAAATAGCCTGAAAAGACAGGAAGTCACCTGCACGAGGCTTCAGATTAAAAGCACAAAGAGATCTCAGAGAAAAGAAAAATAGCAAGACTCAGATTTCAGTGTGTTCAATACGTAAATAAGTAAATAAACCCTGTATGTAGCTTAGAGAAGGAAAATCTATAAGAAGATTCAGACGGGCATAATTTAGAGATTAGGTGTAAAAACCACATCCCCTCTATTCTGCCTTGGTTTATCACACTGGGATAGGACTAGAGCGGTACTTAGATTGGAACAGAAAATAGAAGCATCAGGAAAGATAACAGACGAGAGGAGTCATCCCATCTAAACTTCCGACTTCAGTAGTACAGCTCTTGATTATCTGGGATGGATGTTTATCCAGTGAAGCCTACAATTTTTTTTTTAATAAAACTTCTAAGATTGCTTGTTTCATTTACCCACAAGGTGACGCTTCGGAATCTATGGCAATCCTGACACATGGGGACAACTCAACAAATGAAAACGACCCTTTCCATCTTTTTTAAAAGATGAAACAAAAACTTTCCATTTTTACTAAGGTATTCAACTTTGCATTTCAAAAATCGATGTTGGATTTACCTACTAGAAAACTTTTAAAACTGGGGTTGGAACAACTCGAGCATGTGAATCAATTTTTTTCAACTGCAAGTTTTGTAAAATCTAAATGCAGATCAAGCATTTCTGATGAAAATCGAGCATCTGAATTGACATGTACCGTCAGTGCAAAACGCACACCAGATCTCAAAGACTTCAAAAAGAGAGAAAAATAGCTCACTAATAATTCTTTGCATTGATTACCTGTTCTTCTGCTATCTCCTCCATAAAGGAGGTCTTGCCCAGTGCTTTTCGGTTAGGGTCATTGTTCTTCCTCTTCCTCATACCTTTATTCAGCACTGACTTCTACTCGCCTTATATTACTTTTTCATTTTTAAGCATTAGCCCCCAATTGCATAGTGGTTTGGTGATAAATTCTCCTTTGATTCGCCCTGTCCTTTGGCACCTCTCCGTGTTTGCATGGCACCCCATGGAAATCTTCATCTTCTTGGAACGAAATGGCAATCCAATGGGACAGGACATTGGCCACCGGCTATCCCACAAGGAAATGACTTCGACATCAGTCTCTCCCTACCGAGAATTCCAGGCCCCAATCCATACTGAATGTTTATTCTTTCTTGTCAATAATGACTGCATTAAAAATACCCCCGGGTTTCTGCTTTTAAGAAAAATAACTTTTTTTTTTTTCCTAAAAATGTTCTGGGAATTGATTCTGAATAAGAATGTCTGGGTTGACATGGGTAACAATCCCAAAGTTGGGACTGGATGTGTAGTAGCCAAAGAGCAGCGGCGTGTTTTAGAAGCTTGACTCGCTCAAAAGCCACTGTATTTTGTTGGTGGCGCAATCCTTTCTGGTATGGAATCTAAACCCTTGTAATGCAATATGTGAGCTGACTTGTGTGGGTTCTCTAAAACCGCTAAAAAGGGGACATTCTTTCTCTTCCTAAGAAGGGTACATTGCTAGGAGGAGCCAACAATTAACATCTTACTTGGGAAGCCTCTTGGGCAAAATGCACTATATAAAAGACAGATGGCTGAAAACTCCTTTATGTGTGTTCTGTTCAGAAAGGAAAAGACAAAAAAAAAAAAAGAAAGAAAGAAAAGAAAAATATGAACTTGCTTCATCTTTATAACTTGCCTTACCGGTGTGACATTACTGTTTGCCATTATTAAATAATGCTATCCATTTTATTTCCATTTATATTCATCCTCTTGATATTTTAACCATATTCTCTTATTCCCCCACCTTATTAAACATCAAGTTAACATTCTGAAGAAAACAGGGAGTTACAAGGGCATTCAGCTCCTTCCTGATAGAAAGCATCAGGTTCCACTGAGGCTGTTATTACAGGATCTCAGCAAACTCTGTCATACATATTTGTCCGCTGGTTTCCTTATATGTCATTCCTTACCAATCTCTGACAACGGGGGTATAGGCAGGGTAAGAACACGAAGGTGCAATCAGATATAAGACTCCTTGAGGAAGGAACCATGTCTATCTTGTTTATTACTGTATTTCCAGGTCTTGGCACACCGTTGGCACTCAAAATAATTTTGGACGAAATTACCAAACTTTTTTTTTTTTTGAGAGAGAGAGTCTCACTCTGTTGCCCAGGCTAGAGTGAGTGCCGTGGCGTCAGCCTCGCTCACAGCAACCTCCAACTCCTGGGCTCAAGCGATCCTCCTGCCTCAGCCTCCCGAGTTGCTGGGACCACAGGTACATGCCATAGTGCCCAGCTAATTTTTTCTGTTTTTAGTTGTTTGGCTAAAATCTCTTTCTATTTATAGTAGAGACGGGGGTCTCGCTCTTGCTCAGGCTGGTCTCGAACTCCTGAGCTCAAGCGATCCTCCCGCCTCGGCCTCCCGGAGTGCTGGGATGACAGGCGTGAGCCACCGCGCCCGGCCAAAATTACCAAACTTAATGCTACTTAAAGTTATCATTACCAGCTATTATGCCTTACAATTAATATTTTATAACTGACATAAGAGCTAGGGCTGCATGCATTACAACACAGTGGAGCACCGTAGCTGCTAGCCACGTGCGGCTGTCAATCACTTGACTATGGCCAATGAGACCGAGAAAGTGAAGTTTTAATTTTTACTAATGTATTCCATTTACATTTCAAAATCGATGTTGGATTCACCCACCAGAAAACTTTTAACTGGGGCTGTAACAACCCAAGTATGTGAATCAATGTCTCCAACTGCAAGTTTTGTAAAATCTAAATGCACATCAAGCATTTCTGATGAAAGTCGGGCATCTGAATCGAGACGTGCCCTCGGTGCAAAAACACACTCCAGATCCCAAAGACTTCAAAACGAGAGGAAAACAGCTCATGAATAATTCTTTGCATTGATTACATGCAGACATAATTAGAGTGAGCTGATGGCCCCAAGAAACATATGCCCATGTCCTAAGCCCCAAAGCCCATGAATATCACCGTACAAATACGGTAAACGAGTGAATATTATTACCTTAGGTGGCAAAAATAACGGTGATTAAGAATCTTGAGAAAAGGGGCTTATCCTGGATTATCCAGGTGACCTTAAAGCCAATGACAAGTGTCCTTTTAAGCAGGAGACCAAGGGACATTTGACAGACAGAAGAGGAACGGGCCATGTGGCCACAGAGGTAGCCTGGGGCATGGCAGCCACGAGTCAAGAGAGACCAGCGGCCACGAGAAGCGGACTCGGCACAGGAGGGACACACCCCTGGAGACTCCAGCTGGCGTGTGGCCCTGCTGACACCCTGGTCTTGGGACTTCCGTCCTCCAGAACTGCGAGAAACTGATAGCCGCTGTCTTAAGCCACCCGGTTTGTGGTAACTTGCGACAGCAGCCACAGGAAATTAATAAAAATATATTTTTTGGATAAGTTCACTTAAAACGGTATTTTAATTAATTTTGCCTTTTTCTAAAACATTGTAAAATGTGGCCGATAAAATTATATATGTGATATATATATAATGATATATAAAATATAATATTAAATTATATATGTGGCTGATATTATATTTCTATTGCACTGCACTGGTCTAGAACAAATTCTCAGAGACTGCGCTTCCAAATGAAAAAGAAGCTTAAAACTCTTTTTTTAAACTTACAAAATGCAGGCTGGGTGTGGTGGCTCACGCCTGTAAAGCTAATACTCTTGGGAGGCCGAGGCAGGAGGATCACCTGAGGGCAGGAGTTTGAGAGCAGCCTGAGAAAGAGTGAGACGCTGTCTCTACTAACAATACAAAAAATTAGCCGAGCAACTAAAAATATACTTAAAAAAATTAGCCGGGCATGGTGGCCCATGCCTGTAGTCCCAGCTACCCGGGAGGAGGCTGAGGCAGGAAGATCGCTTGAGCCCAGGAGTCTGAGGTTGCTGTCACGGCACTCTAGGCCAGGTGACAGAATGAGGCTCTGTCTTGAAAAAAAATAAATAAATAAATTTACAGCATGATAAATAGTTAGCACGCTATCACCATTCCTGGGACATGGTAGTGCTCCCTTCATTTTCAGGAATTAATTTATTAATTTTTTTAATTGGTAGGTTTCTTTTTTTCATGCAAAAATATTAAGCTAAGAACTCTAAGTACTACATTAGATGAGAGAACTGAAATGTTTTAGAAGTCTCCAATAAGAGGCAATGAAGGCTGAACTCTAATGGGATAGAAAGTAAACAGGGAGAAATCTGAAGTCCACACTCTGGGACCAAACAGGCTGCTGTGGAAACAGACTTGGGGACGTGACTTCGAGGTGGCACATGCAGAAGGCACCCGGGGCTTTTCGCTGACGGTGGACACGATTCGACGTGGCAAGGTGACACACAGCTGCCAAAACAGCCATCGTGACCTCGAGCTGCTTGAATCCAAATCAGGGTTCCACAGGCAAACAGTCCTGTCCCCGCCCACAGCGGAACCATTCCATGTGACAATCAATTAGCCTGGAAAGGGACCATCCAGGAGTGACATAGTGGCTGCCTTTTCGTCGGAATGGCTCTCCGATGGCAGGCGGCTGGCTTTGAGGCCTGCCACGGGGTTGAAGACAAGTCAGATATTCTTGTTCCCTCGCCCCTATGTCCCCAAAATTCTGCTAAGTGTCAAGGGTGGAAAAAAAAAAGTCTAATTCCGGCTCTTCTGTGCTGAAACGGTCTAACCCCAAAAAGGTAATGAACTTCCCGTGCCTCAAAGGAGACTCTTAGAAAAGGGGCCTCCACCATGAGGTCCGAAAATATCATTTCCTTTCCCTGGGGATGACATCCCGAGATAACTGGGCACCCCTTTTCAGGAACAAGGGACGCAAAAGCGAACACACAAGGCAGCGGTTAGGGCTATGGCCAGGAGATTCAAACTGCCTGGTTTTGAATCCCAGCTCTGTCGTTTACCAGCCGTGCAATGTTGGGAAAATTACTTTGAGCTTCTACTTCTTCATCTGGAAAAGAGGGGTAGTGAGGGTTCCTACCTTCGTTGGTTATTGTCGGGGTTAGATAGTTCATACAGACGTGTGTGCATGCGTGTGTGTGTGTGTGTGTGTGTGTGTGTG